>BRYF01000007.1:18074932-18079932 GCA_030159135.1 Actinidia polygama
GCTTACCCTGACTTTTAGTTGATGATACCCTGACTTTAGATCGATCTTAGAAAATACTTGGGCACCCTGAAGCTGATCAAACAAATCGTCTACTCTCGGCAAAGGATACTTGTTCTTAATGGTAACTTTTGTTCAATTCTCGGGAATATATGTATAATCTGATCGTTCCATCTTTCTTTCGTACAAACAACACTAGAGCACCCCTATGGTGAAATGCTCGGACAAATGAATCCCCTATCCAACAAATCTTGGAATTGAACTTTCAGTTCTTTCAACTCTAATGGGGACATACGATGGGGAGCTTTGGAAATAGGTCTAATACCCGGATTTAGGTCCATATAAAACTCAATCTCCCGATCCACCAAGGAACTAGGTAACTCATCAAGAAAGACATCGGAAACCTCTCTAACAATATGAATGTCTTCTAAGGACTGTGGGGAAATGTGTGTGTCCACCACACTACACAAGAATGCTTGATTCCCTTTTTGGATTAAGCAACGAGCTTCCATAAAAGAAATAAGATATGGAGGAGGTACAACACCAACTCCCTCAAAGATTAGCCCTAAATAAGCAAAAGAATAGAATGCTACTCGTTTAAGTTCATAATCGATGAGTGCAAGGTAAGAAGAAAACCAATCCATCCCTAGGATGACGTCAAAGTCGTGCATCTCCAAAGGTGTTAGATTTACGTACAATGGCACTTCGTTGACATGAATTTTGCAAGAATTATAAACTTTATTACATCACATGGAACCCTCAGAAGGCAACGACATTGATAACTCATATTCAAGAGGTACTGGAGAGATATTCAAATAATGCATAAAAGGGTGTAAGACAATTGAATGGGTGGAACCCGAATCGATGAGAACATGTAGAGGTTGACCACAAATGGAGAGTATACCTAACACAACTGATGTGGTAGCTAGGGTGTTTCCCGGTACAAGCACAAAAGCTCGGCCTTGTCGTGGTTGATTATTCCTCCTTCTAGCTGAAGGCTGTTGGACTGAGGCTGATGCCGATGTTCCAGTTTCTTGAATCCTACTCTTCGGCGCAGAATCTTTAATGTGGTGCCCTTCTTGGCCATACCCATAACAAGCTCTACTTTCCATGCGACATTCACCCCAATGCTTCTTCTGACAAGTTGGGCATATCGGTACTTCATTTGATATGTTGTTTCCCTGAGTCCTGGTAGTTCCCTGTGGGGTCAATAAATTCCCACTCGACGATCCTGAACTTTGTCACTTTGAATTTTGTCCTATGTTTGTATTTTCTCCTGACCTCTTTCAATTCTCTCAAAACTAGGACATTTCATTCAATGATCTTTTCGCAATTATTGCTCGCTGAAGAACCTTCTGAATGTTCCATTGCAATCTGACTTCAAACTTCCTTGCCTTGCTAGATTCTGTCGACATAATGTGAGGGGCATAGTGACACAACTCTATGAATTTGGTGTTATACTCCACTACATTCATTTTCCCTTACTTTAAATTAAGAAACTCTTGAATTTTTTGATCCCTGACTGTCTCGGGAAAATACTCGGCATTGAACACTTCTAAGAATCTGGGTCACAACCATACTGATTCCACCGTTTTTGTCAACTACCACCAAACTAAAGCGGCTCCTTCAAAAGTAAAAGTGGCAAAGGTTACCTTTTGTGCATCAGTATAAGGTAGGACTTCGAACACCCTCTCGATTCCCAAAACCCAAGACTCGGCGGCCATGTGATCGGGGGTTCCATGAAAAGTCGGGGGCCTCAACTATTGAAATTGCATAATGGTGGTACGGCCTAATACTTCCTCCATTGGCACTGGTTCTACCGGTTGTTCTGGTGCATTGGCATTGTGGTTGTGGTTGTTTTGGGTATCTTGAGATACCTGAACGAGTCCCTCTAGGATTCTCTCTATACGATCGATTCGGCCTTCGGGCTCTACGGCCTCCCCTTCTAGGCGGCATAACTTCTGCAAACACATCAAGCACTTAAATGTTCAGCATAACCATAACTATATCATACTATAGCAAAACATACATCATATAGCACATAGCATGTATTCTAGTCAATCCTAAACTTTTATCTAGACATGACTTAATCTTATAGTGTCAAACCTATAGCTCTGCTAGACATATCCTGATCTTAAGGTGTCAACCTATTGCTCTAATACCCCTTTGTCATGCCTCGCAACCCGGCCTCTATGTGAGCATGTCAAATGACTCAAATGAACTCCAAAAGCTATTTTCAAAGTATGCATACGTGTATAATATCCAAATGAACTTATGGGCCAATGTTTTGGATCATACAAATGAGTAAGACAAATTATAGCACGAGGGACTATTTGGCTATCAATTAAGTTCTTATAAAAAGATTTTCAAAGAATGTATTAGACATCGTTTACCATAATCATCAAAATCAATTTAGCTTTAGGCTACCGCATACCCTTCCCATACGCGGCTGAATATTTTACCCCTCCTACCATACTTGCCTCTGTTGGGCCAAAAATCAGGTAAAACCCATATCCAAACGGTCGGCTCGGCCACACCTTCATTTGGTTTGGGAAGAATTTCCATCCTTATATGCATGCTTGTCATTTATTGAGCTTTCAACCTACATTGTTTTTTAACATTTTCAAGTGATTAGTTAGGATTCTAGAGATGAACTCTATTACAACAAGGGACCTAATGCTAGTGACCTCTTAAGACATTTTTTACTACTAGTTTATTAAACTGGCATTATCTTTTGTTGAAAGATTGGTTGTGTTGTTGGTTACTTGTTACTTTAGACTACTATAACTGGATATCGTTAACTAGTGGATTGCTTGTCCCATGGATTACGCTTGGATTTTCATTGAATTATTTATTTATATATGCCTTTCATATTCTAGTTTGTTCATTTATCTTAGTAGTTTGGGTGTTATAGGCTTCGTAACTTTTCAAATTATTTAGAGGTTGTGTCTGTCATGCCCCGCAACCCAGCCTACGCAGATCGTGGGCACGTGATGGCTGACGGCTTGCCCACCAAGCCCGACATACATACATTTGGTTGAACACCTGTACATACTCATTTAAGATGATATAAATTTTTCATGGAAACGTCATATTATATGAAAATAGAAAGGTGTGACGTGCACACAAGTATCCAAAGTTGTGCCTAAGTTTTTTAACTGCTTACATAAATATCGAGCCCACTTTAATTAAATATACATCACATGGCCAACATAATTACATCATCTAGGGCTTAACCTATCATCAAAACCATATAATATGGCCAATAGATCACAAAACTAAAGTATGTTTGCTATCTTCGTCTTAAGGCTCTTCGGATTGACTTCCTGAAAATGGTTTTGAAAACATAAGTTAAAAACTTAGTGAATAACAGTAATGCATGAACAGAAAATACCATGGATCATTGTATAGTATACATATCATAATTAACGTAAAACATGTGATTGAACTTTCATAAACTTTCGTAAACTTAAAGCTCACGTAAACATGGCTTACATATATTGAAAACATATTGTGAACATAAGCATATCATATCTTCTTGAAATCATGAACATATCATAGGGTGTAACGACTCGGCTAATGACTTTTCAATCAATATACTAACCATATAGGTTATAGGTGGCTCTTTAGGCCTGAGATATCTCGGTTGTAGATGGTCTTATTTCACGTCCCCCATCTACCTTAGGACTATCGGGCTTGATTAAGGTCCCGCCAAGAGAGGCTCCCGAGTGTCACCATGCATACATACTTCGAACATACTTTGCTTTTCATATAAATCCATACTAGGCATTAAAATCATTTCGCAATCATATCAAAACATTCATCCATGGCATTTTCGATACATAGCATAACAACGATTTTATATATTTAGAAGACATGGCATTCATATTGAAAATACAATCATTGATGCATGGAAAGCATGAAAAACGATTTCGTATAATATAATACGTATTGAAACTATTTTGAAAATATGTAATTTTATTCAGGGCATCGTGTTACTCAATTCGGTCTCCTTGGCTAGGTGCTAGATTCGGCGTTCCTACATTCAAAAGAGTATAAGGTACAATGTGTCAATACTATGCTCCATAATGTCTAATAAGAGATTTCTCTAGGCTTAAACCTCATAATTATAGATCTAGAGTCTCTCAATAGGTAGGCTAAGGGTTAAAATGGTTTAAAGTAAAAAGTAAAAAGAGTATAAGCTATAGGTAAATTGGGCATGTGGTTTGAATACTTGGTATGGCTTTCGAACGCTGGGTACCGTTCGAACGATTAGTCTAGTGTTCGAATGCTTACTGCGAGTAACAGTAGGACAGTTCTGGTTTTTTCCAAAAATTTCTCAATACACAATCCCAATTCCTTCCAAGCTTCTAGACATAAAGAACTACTAATAAGAACAATAATAATAATTTAAAACCAACTTTCAATTTGAACCCTAGCATGGTAGATCTAAAAGTAAAACCAAACAAAACCCCTAAAATATACATACACACACATATATATATATAAGGGGTATGAGTTTATACCTCCTTCTCCAAGTTCCTTCTAGCTTGGATGAGCTTTCCAAGCTCTCCATTTCTCTCCTTCCTTCTCTTCTTTTCTCTTTTCTCGCTTTCTCTTTTTCTCTCTCTCTCGGTTGTGTTTGTGTGTGTGTGGTGTTTTGGGTTTGTGATTGTAAATGCTGGGATAAAAAATGATCACATGTAGCTTCCCCTATTTTAATTTCGTGTTCCCTTTTTTTTATGCTTGTCACGCCCCGCAACTTGGCCTATGTGGATCGTGGGCACGTGATGGCCGACGGCTTGCCCGCCAAGGCCAACTTACCTGTCTTCCTATGCATACTCATTAAAATGATATAATTTTTTTTTGAGAAAACGTATTCATAACTAAAAGTATTAAAGTGTCACGTCTATACCGTACACAGAGCTATGCCTAAGTTCGAATATTTACATACATCTTATGACAAAATTAAATTATACATGTAGTGACCATATATTCTACAT
>BRYF01000007.1:18104932-18114932 GCA_030159135.1 Actinidia polygama
ATAAATCGTTTGCACGTTCTTCTCTCTTATCTTATTGCTTATACATATATTTGAGTGCATATTTGATTTATTGCTAAATAAATTTTAATTGGTCATTAAAAGTAGCAAATCTATTTCACGCACTCATAATTTGCTTTCTACCTAATAATTGGTACTAGAGCAAGACTTTATATTTTTCTGATTTAACAATCTAGGAGTCAAAAATTCATAACCAACATCATATGAACACATATTTCTGAAAGTCAATCCACAAATAGACCTCCACTAATTTTCAGTAGCAATTATAACTATTGGAAGACTAGAATTAAAATTTACATTTAAGCCAACGATTATGCATTTTGGAGCATCATTGAAAATAATCCTATCATTCCCACAAAAATAATAAAAAAAGAAGATATTTTAAAATCTCAAGATAAATGGACACCCTTGGATACAAAAAATATGCGAAACAATACCAATGCCATTCATACATTATATTGTGCATTAGATGTAAATGGATTCAATAGAATATCAAGATGCAAAACGGATAAGAAAATTTGGGATAAATTACAAGTCAACCATGAGGGACAAATGAAATAATTTTTTAAAATGTTTACTAGATTTACTGACATTATAAATGCTTTAAAATGTCTCGGTAAAATCTATACTAATATAAAAATGGTAAAAAAATTTTTAGGTGTCTACGAAAAAATGTATGTGTGAAAGTGACCGCCATTGAAGAAGCAAAAGACTTTATAAAATTTGGTCTTAATGAGTTGCTTCAATTTCTCATGACTCATGAAATCACTTTAAAGAGTAATGTGGAAAGTGATGAAAGAAGAAAAAAAGAAGAAAATTGACTTCAAGACTTCATCATCACAAATCAATGAAGAAATCAAAGATAATGATGACAGTGATGAGGATATGGCTCCCTTTATAAAAGGATTTAACAATATGGCTCCCTTTATAAAAGGATTTAACAAAATATTCAAGAGAAGCCAATTTCTTAGAAGTCAAGGAAGAAGGAATTTTTGCAAAGAAGAAGAATCGAAAAAAGATCCTATCATTTGTTTTGAGTGCCAGAAGCCAGGGCATATGAAAATTGATTACCTTAAGCTTAAGAAGGACACAAGCAGAGACAAGAGGAATGCCAAAGAAAAATTTAAAAAATTCAAGAAAGTCTTTGCGACTTGGAAAGAAAGTGACCTTGACACATCCGATGATGAATCAAGCAATCAAGAAGTGGCAAACTTTTGCCTTATTGCTAAAGAAGATGAAATTAGTGAGGTATGCCTTAATGCAAAATCAAAAAGAGATTAAATGGTACTTAGATAGCGGATGCTCAAGACATATGACTGGAGACAAATTTAGGTTTACATCTTTATCTTCAAAGGATGATGTCTATGTAACCTTCGGAGACAATAGCAAGGGCAAAATCATCGGCATAGGTAATATTGGTAAAGAATCTTCTATTATAATAAAAAATATCTTACTTATTGATGGATTAAAGCATAATTTACTTAGCATAAGTCAATTTTGCGATAAAAGAAATAAAGTTATTTTTGATAAATATTCATGTACCATATAAAGCATCAACGACAACAAAATATTATTTATTGGTCAAAGAATTAAAATTGTATACATCTTTAAAATTGACGATGTTGCATCATTAGATGAAACTTATCTTGTGGCAATGAATGATAATAGTTGGCTATGGCATAGAAGATTTGGACATGCTCACATGAACTTTATTTTAAAACTTTTCAAAAAAGAATTAGTCATTGGTTTACCAAAAATATCTTTTGACAAAAATAGACTTTGTGGGGCAACCAACAAGAAAAACAAACCAAAACATTGTTTTCACTTCTAGCCATTACACTTATACTACGGATTTAATTGGCCCTTTTAGAACAATGAGTCTTGGTGGAAAATTATACATACTTGTAGTTGTTGATAATTTTTTAAGATTTACGTGGGTAAGGTTCCTAGCTCATAAGGATGAAACATTTTTCTCTTTTACAAAATTGTGTCGTCGTCTTCAAAATGATAAGGAATTTTCTATCTCAAACATTAGAACCGATCATGGTCGAGAACTTAAAAATGAATTACTAAATTTTGCGATGAACACGATATTGGACATAATTTCTCAACTCCTAGAACCTCTCAACAAAATTGAGTTGTTGGAAGGAAGAATAGGACTTTAGAAGAGATGTCTAGGACCATGTTTTGTGAAAACTCTTTATCAAAATATTTTTGGTCCGAAGTCGTAAACACTGCATGTTTTATCATAAATCATTCCATAATTAAGCCAATTTGGAATAATGTAACATCCCGAATCCGTAAATTCCATTAATTTTCTTAAATACGCCATTTACAATAATTAAAGTGAACTAATTTAATACAAGAGTCTAGGAGATCAAAATTTGTTAGAAAATTTTAAAGCCTTAAACTTGTAATTTCTGCCTTGTTTTCCTCTAGGCGTTCGAATGCCCATACAGGAGTTCGAACGCTAAGGCCAAAAATTAGATTTCAAACTCCCCCACATTTCGAAATGTAAGCAGGGTGTTCAAACCCTAACTAGCCAAGATCTTTCCTAACGTTTGAACAGTTATTCGAACGCTAGAGTCAGAAATCCTTCTTAGCGTTCGAACGCTTAAAGGGGCGTTCGAACGCCAACAGTAAAAATAGAAAAATAAAAAGGAATACAAGATTAAAAGATGACGAACCACATGGGATCATTTCCCATCTTAGCCTTTACAGCCATATATACACACTCACACTCACACCTCACTCACCACACACACGTACACTGAGAGAAAGAGAGAGAAATAGGGATAAAAGGAAAGAGGAAGAAGGGAAGAAAGGGCTTGGGAAAGTTCAACTAGGGCTAAAAGACTCCATTATTGAAGCTTTTGGAAGCTTGAAAAGAAGGTAAATCCTAAGACCCCAATTTTTGTTAAGTTAAAGTTTTAACTTTAAATTCTAGATCTAGTATGCTAGGGTTTGAATTAATTGTTGAAATTAAGTTATTGTTGTCCCTTTAAGTTGTATTTAGTATCCTAGAAGCCTCCTAAAGATTTGAGAAGGTTTGATTGAGTTTTGATAAAATTATAAAGACTAGTCACTATTCATGTCACTGAATGCAGTGAACGTTCGAACGCTCAAGAACAGCGTTCGAATGGTAACCTTAGCGTTCGAACGCCCAAACAAATGTTCGAACGCTAAGACTAAATTTTGACAATTTTAATCATTTCCACTTAAAACCTTTTTAGTTATTCAAAGTGATCTAGGTTCCTTAGCCTATCAATTGGAGACCTTAAAGTCATGTTCAAGAGAGTTAGACCTAGAACAAGAATATGTACGTTGAATTGAAAGTTGTATTAGTTTAATTAGTTTACACTTAGATTATTAAACATAGTATTGATAACTCTATACCTTAAATGTTCAGGGGGACCCAAGTGTCACATGCATATACTTTGAACATATTCATTTCACATGTAACCAAACATCTATGTTTTTTGTTCATAACATAATAGCATATCATATGTTTGAAGACATGGCATTTGTATTGCTAACATATCGTTGATGCATTAAAACATGGAAAACGATTGAATATACAATAGTACATTTCAAAATTATTTCTGAAAATATATAATTTTGTTCATGGCATCGGGTTACTCACCTGGTTTTCCTTGGTTGAGTGCTAGACTCGTCTCTTAATCTAACCTAATGGTCCTAGAAGGTAGATGGGGGACGTGAAATAAACCATCTACAACCGAGATATCTCAGGCCTAAAGAGCCACTCGACCTATATGGTCCCATGTTATGTTATGCCGAATTGTTATATTTTCATGATATATTATGTATGTTTATGGAAAACAAGTGATACTATGTTTATGCAAGATCAAATTATGAGCGAATGCTTCAAGAAAGTTATGTTATGCTCACTTATTCACGTTAATGACATATGTATGATATGAAATGATTCATGGTATTTTACGTTCATGCATCTGTGGTTATTCATTAAGCTTTAGCTTACGTTTTCAAAAATAAATTTCAGATAGCCAATCCGAAGAGCCATAGAAGAAGGTGTCATGTGGATTTAGTTTTGCGGCTTATGGGCCTTAACATGTATGATTTAATTGGCCATAAGATGTATGTAAATAGTTGAACTTAGGCACAACTCTGTATACAATATGGACGTGATACTTTAATATTTTAGTTATGATTACGTTTCCGCAAAAGAAAAATCTATATCATTTTAATGAGTATGCATAGGAAGACAGGTAAGTTGGCCTAGGCGGGCAAGCCGTTGGCCATCACGTCCCACGATCCGCATAGGTCGGGTTGTAGGGCCTGACCGAGTGGTATCAGAGCATTAGGTTTATGTAGTACACCGAGATATAGGTTTACACCATACGACGATAGAGTCACATCTAGATAGAAGGTTTACACCATACGACGATAGAGTCACATCTACATAGAAGTCTAAGACTGACTAGAATATGCGTTATGTGCTACATGTTATATGTTATGTTATTATAGGACGCCTTATAACTATTGTTATGATATATGTCTAAATGTTTAGTATGTTTGTAGACGATATGCCACCTAGAAGAGGTCGAGGTCAAGGCCGTAGAGGGGCAGCAGAGCCCGAAGGCCGAATCGACCGTATAGAGAGAATCCTTGAAGGACTAGTTCAAGTAGTCCATGAGGTTCACAACAATAACCATGACAATGCGTTAGAGCAACCAACAATGCCAGTGCCGGGAGTCGAAGTAATGCATCGTACCACAATTACACAGTTTCAACAACTGTAGCCCCCAACTTTTTACGGAACCCCAGATTCCATAGCCGCGAAGTCTTGGCTATTGGGTATTGAGAGAGTATTTGAAGTTCTACCATGCAAAGAGGAGCAAAAAGTGGTATTTTCCACGTTCACGTTTGAAGGAGCCGCATTAATTTGGTGGCAATTAAAAAAGCCATTGGAGCCATTGTGGTTATGGCCTAGATATTTGAAAGTATTCAATGAGGAGTACTTTCTAGAGATGGTTCGAGACCAAAAAGTTTAATAATTCCTAAATTTGAAGCAAGGGAACACGATAGTGGTGGAATATAATGCTAAGTTTATGGAGTTATTGCGTTATGCCCCTCATATAGTGTCGATGGAGTCTCGTAAGGCGAGAAGGTTTGAAACTGGATTAAGATGGAACATAACAAACAAGGTAGATATATTACGGTTACCCACTCATCAGGAGGTTTTTCATGCAGCCCTAATTGCTGAAGGATCTTTGAATGAGATGTCTTAATTATGAAAAAATAGAAAGAAAATGTTAGGAGGAAGTACAATTAGAGCACCAAGTTCGAAACGACAGAGTTCGGGATCTTCAAGTGGGAATTCATCGACCCCGCAGAGGATTATTGGAAATCCAGAAAGTAGTAAATCTAATGAAGCACCGATATGCCCGACGTGCCAAAAGAAGCACCGGGGAGAGTGTCACGTAGGAACTAAAGATTGTTCGAGAAGGAATAGACTATAAGGAGCTGGAACATCGGCATCAGCCTTAGTTCAACAACCTTCAGCTGGAAGGAGGGAAATTCAACCACGACAAGGTCGAGCCTTTGCGCTTGTGCCAGGGAATACCCCAGCTACTACCTCAGTTGTGTTAGGTATACTCCCCATCTGTGGTCAACCCGTACACATTCTTATTGATTCATTTGTTTCGTGTTCTTTTGAACATTATTTGAATGTCTCCTCAATACCCCTCGAATATGAACTATCAGTGTCGTTGCCCTCTAGAGAGTCTATGTTATGTGATAGGGTGTATAAGTCTTGCGAAATATGTCAATGATGTACCCTTGTTCTTAGACCTTATACCTTTGGAGATACATTGTTTTGACGTCATCTTAGGGATGGATTGACTGTCTTCTTACCATTCACTCATTGATTACGAGCTTAAGCGAGTAGTGTTTTACTCGTTTGCTCATTCAAGACTAATCTTTGAAGGAGTTGACGTTGTGCCTCCTCCCTACCTCATTTCTTCTATGAAAGCACGTCGCTTGATCGAAAAGGGAAGTCGAGCATTCTTATGCACTGTTGTTGACTCTCATGTCTCCTCACCATCCTTAAAGAATATTCATGTTGTCCGGGAGTTTCCCAATGTCTTTCCAGATGAATTGCCAAGTTCCTTAGTGGACCAAAAAATTGAGTTCTATATAAATTTAAATCCGGGTACTAGACCAATTTTCAAAGCCCCCTATCGAATGTCTCCTTTAGAGTTGAAATAGTTGAAGGTTCAACTTCAAGATCTATTGGAGAAAGGATTTATTTGTCCTAGTGTTTCACCTTGGAGTGCTCCTATATTGTTTGTATAGAAGAAAGACGGAACAATGAGGTTATGCATAAATTACCGAGAGTTGAATAAAGTCACCATTAAAAAGAAGTACCCATTGCTAAGGGTAGACGATTTGTTTGATCAACTTCAAGGTGCCTAAGTATTTTCCAAAATCAATCTGAGATCAGGTTACCATCAACTGAAAATCAGAGCGAGCGACATAGAAAAGACATCGAATGAGTATGCACAAGAAGACATGTAAGTTGGCCTTGGCAGGCAAGCTGTCGGCCATCGCGTGCCCACGATCACATAGGCTGAGTTGCGAGGCGTGACAAAGAAAACTCCTTATGAACTATGGGAAGGAAGAAAGCCAAATGTGAACTTTTTCCATGCATTTGTGTACAAATGTTTTGTCCTAAATAATAGCAAAGTTAATTTACAAAAATTCGATTCAAAATCAGATAAAGTTATTTTCTTAGGATATTCAACTACAAGCAAAGTATTTCGAATTTTTAATAAACGTACTTTAATAGTTGAAGAATCGATTTATGTTGCCTTTGATGAATCTAAAGATTTTTCTTCCAAGAACGTTTCAAGAGATGTAGAAATTGAAGAAAACTTGAAAGACTTGAAAATTACCCAAGGAAATAACGAATCTTAAGAATTTTTTTTTGAGAAAGAGCTTCAACTAGAAGTCGTTCTACCTCAACTTGAATTACAAGAGCAAGGTGGTGACAACTCCAACCTTCCAAGGGAATGAAAATATATCCACAACCATCTAACAAATCTCATCATTGGTGATCCATCAAAAGGGGTAATTGCTAGACACTCTATTAGAAAAATATGTGGTAATTTTGCATTCTTATCACAAATAGAGCCTAAAAATTTTCATCAATTCGAATATGATGAACATTGGCTATTAACAATACAAGAAGAACTTAATCAATTTGAAATAAGTAAAGCTTGGACCTTAGTGCTTAGACCTAGTGATCGTTATACGATAGGTACTAAATGGGCATTTAGAAATAAGCTAGATGAATTCGGAATCATTGTTAGGAATAAAACTAAATGGGCATTTAGAAATAAGCTAGAAGAATTCGGAATCATTGTTAGGAATAAAACTAAACTTATTACACAAGGATATAGTCAAGAGGAAAGCATAGATTTTGACGAATCATTTGGTTACGTAGCAAGACTAGAAGCCATCCGAATGTGTTTGTCTTTGCTTGTTACATGAACTTTAAACTTTATCAAATGGATATTAAAATGGCATTTTTAAATGAATACATTATGTAAGAAGTATATGTTGTATAACCTCTTGGGTTTAAAAATCATGAATTTTCAAAATGTGTTTAAACTCTAAAAAAATACTTTATGGGTTGAAACAAGCGCCAAAGGCATAGTACAATAGGCTAAACAAATTTAAAAATGATAATGTTTTTTCTCAAGGTAAAATAGACAATACTCTTTTCACAAATACCAAAAATCATGATATCCTCATTGTACAAATTTATGTAGATAATATCATATTTGGTGCAACTAATGAAAATATATGCAAAGAGTTTGCTTAGTGTATGCAAGGTGAATTTGAGATAAGCATGATGGGTGAACTCAATTTTTTTCTTGGATTACAAATAAAGCAATCAAGCAAGGGAATTTTCATAAATCAAGCCAAATATTCAAAGGAGCTTCTCAAAAGATTCATCATGATGAGAGCAAAGCCGTTAGCCACTCCAATGAGCACGTCAATAAAGCTTGACAAAGATGAAAATGGTAAAAATATTGATGAAAAGCTCTAACGAGTTATGATTGACTCTTTGCTTTACTTAACGGCAAGTAGACCGGATAACATGTTTAGTTTATGCATATGCGCTAGATTTCAATCATATCCTAAGGAATCGCATCTTGTTGCCGTAAAACGCATATTTAGATATCTTATAGATACGCATGACTTAGGGATATTTTATCCTAGGGGAGTTTCTTTTGATTTAAATGGATTTTTTGATGCCGATTATGCCAGATGTAAGGTAGATCGAAAGAGTACAAGTGGTACTTGCTAATTTCCATGACACTCCTTAGTGTATTGGTTTAACAAGAAACAAAACTCAGTTGCCTTATCAATTGCCGAAGCTGAATATGTGTCCGCCATAAGTTGTTGTGCTCAAGTGTTGTGGATAAAATAACAAATGGAGGATTATGGTTTACTTTTTGATCACAGTCCAATCAAATGTGATAACACTAGTGCTATAAATTTATCTAAGCATACCATACAACATTCAAGAACTAAGAACATTGAGATTCGACATCATTTTCTAAGAGATCACATCCATAAAAGGGATATTGAGCTTCAATATATTGATATCGACAAACAATTAGCAGATATTTTCACAAAAACCCTTGATGAAAAAATATTTTATTTTATCTAACGTGCACTTGGGATGTCCCAACCAATGTGATAGTTTTGGATTCCTAAATAAATTTGTAGATATTAGTTAAGTTGTGTTTGAAAAGGAATATTCAAGATTAAAATATATTTCATATACTTTATCTCCGAAAAACAAAATATTCCTCAACATATGAGAGTGGATATGTGCTTAAATGAAACATGTGTGAAAATGTAGATATATGTGTCTAGTTTCATACAAAATTTTCTTACAAAAATCAAATTTTGAATCGTGCACTGACATAAATCAAACCCTACTCCAATATGCTTTATATGACATTTAGGACTTATGAGTATCAAGAAAATGAAACCATGTGGGTTAAGACACAAGGATGTTTGTCTGTCAAACGTTCTGCAGATTCTATTGAAAGTTCGGCCGATCGAATTTAAACTTCAGTCGGCCAAAGTTTTGACAGTCACGACAGTTAAGATAAAATGCAACTTTTTGTGTTTTCAAATTCTCCTCTTTTTAAACCCCATTCCTCTCCTCTCTCTCTCTCCGAAATTCTCTCTCTCTCTCTCTCTCACCATAAGGGTCCTCTTCATCTTCCTCCTAAAATCGAAACCTAATCCCAACAATCCCTTTCTCTCAAAATCCTCTCTCTTTCTCACTCAAAGTCTTAGATTTCCATTTTTTAAAAAAAAATCTAGATCCAAAAAATCCCAAATCAAATTTCAAAATCCACAATGATGAACTTAAGGACAAAGCACACCATCAATGACCCGAGGGATGGTGATGCCGGTTCAAGCAATCCATGACCTTTAATGTTTCAACCACATCTCTTAAGAAATGAGGCGATTCAAAGCACTTGGCTCTCTGAGTTCGTGGATAGAAATATCATCATAGGGAGAAACATTGAATATGGGTTTCCACCAAAATACCAATGCAAGATGATGGAACCGATGGAAAGCGTTGATGCCTCTTTCAACGAGTGTTTACTCGACTTTAGTGGGATATTTCTATTGCAATTTAGAGGTAAGCAACATGGATAATGATGAATTTCCATTTATACTAGGGTTCGAGGAAAGAACATAGTATTAAATACAACCATATTGTCTTAAATTATTGGTGTTCCAAATACAGGGATAACATTTTCATCAACAAATCGAGCCAATTGAAGCAATATGAGGATAGAGTACCAATGAATGAAAAAATCTTAATAAACGGAACAATAGGGCCACTCAAACCAAGGATTTATAGAAGAAATATAGACTATTCCATAAATTCATTGCCTACAATGTA
>BRYF01000007.1:18127432-18132432 GCA_030159135.1 Actinidia polygama
ACAAAATTTTAATGCTAACTTCAAAACATAAAAATTATCCAGAAGAAAAATTCCAAAACACTTAACAAAAATTATCCAAAGCTAAAACTTAGAACTTAAACGAAGTTTAGCATACACCACATATATCACATAATTTTAATGTTAACTTCAAACACATTTCTTCTTTCTTCTCCCCCTTTGGGTCATCATTAAACATGTGAAAATTTATGAAGATGGAGGAGACGGATGTGAAGAGCTAGGGAAGTCGAAAGTTGATGGAGGTGGATGGGTCGTGACCCAAATGCCTTCTAGTTGGGTTTTGATGTCAGTCATCCGATCATGATATTGTTTATGAAAGTCCTTTTGCTTTTGATACATCTTTTCATAGATGTCACCAAGTTGATCGATGTACTTTTCATGTAGTTCTTGACGCTTTTCTATCCATTCCATCATAGCATTCAACTTTCCAAAGTATTCTAAGAACCATGCTGGAGGCCCTTCTTGAGCTACATGACCTTCTTGCGCATGAGGGCTTGATTCTGGTTGAATATCCTCGGTTTGAGTTGGAAGCTCCTTGGTGGTGAAGTAGTTTTCAATCTCCATGGGTTGATGACTACTTTCTTCTTCTTCTTTTTCTTCTTGTACTTCTTCTTTGGAGGTGTCAATACTTATTCCACAACTAATCATATGTTCAGAGAAGCCTCCATCAATGAATTGATTGTGTTGGTTGCAAAATTTAACTCTAAAGTACATGAAGATCATAGTTAGGAGAGCACCAAATGGTAGGGATCGATTCTTGTGATTTCTTACATTAGCCATTTCTTTTAGAATGATGTAGTTTAAATTCAAAGGGGCTCCAATAGCACTCCTATATATGATGAAGCTATCCATGGTGGTTACTTGATTGCAATGTCTCTTTTTGGGAATTACATTACATGCAATAAAGCGATGAAATAGCCTAAACTCCTTTTTCAACTCCAGTGAAAATCACTTCATTCACGTGTTTTCTTTGCACATATTTCTCAAGTTCATGAATATGCATTCACCTGAGTTTGGAATCTCTGTGATCTCAAAAATAATCGTGGGAATAAGTACTATATCTTTTTCTCTCACTTTTGTATCTATAGTGAACTCAATATTATCAAGATTTTCTACTTCTAGATTGTAGTAGAAAATCTCACCAAATTTGAGTACATATTGATTGGAAGAGGCAACAATCCTTCCCATCATAAGGCTTCAACCAGTGTCAACATCTTGCGATAGCATTTCAATGAAAACTCGACATTGAAATCTCGTCTTGTGATAATAGTCCGTTCCTTGAAATCTAAGAGCCAGGTGTTTTGAATTTCTTCATTATTGAATAGCTGTGGCTTGAACACAAGCGGTGCTTTACTCGGATTAGGATCCTTACCCCTTGGTTCATTGGAGGTGTGCTTTGTTCTTGGATGAATCATCCCTGATTTTAAGAATTTTTTGATCTAGTGTTTGTGTGAAGTGAAGAGATTTTAAGATATTGAGAGAGAAGGAAATTTTTTGATCTAGGGTTTGATATAATAGAAGAAGAGAGGTTTTTGCAACGAAGGAGAGTTGAAAGGCCTTAAAACTCTAACTATCCTATTCTGTCATGAACTTTACAACTTCTGTCGAGACTTTGGTCGACCGAAGTTTGTCTTCCGGTTAACTGATTCTTATGTTCGGTCGGCCGAACTTCCGGCAGATTCAGAAATCGGTAGAGGATGATTAAATGGAAAAGATGAAAAGGTGATTAATTTGAAGAGGTAAGAAATGATTAAATGTCTTTTAGGATGAGAAAGAAGGAGAGAGAGAGAGAGTTATAACATAGGTTATAGTCACTTATTAGTCGCGCAATGTTTGAGTATTTGAAACTGTAACAACTTTGGTTGACTGAAGTTTGCCTTTCGGTCGATCGAACTTTAAGTTCGGTCGGCCAAACTGTCTACAGATTCTTCAAAAAATTTGACAAGGACAAACTTGTGTTTTGTAAGTGCTTTAAATTTTCATTTTCTTGTTATCTACAAATCCTAATTGATATATATAGATTATAAGATAAGAGTTTGATACATATTGACTGGAGTTTCATAATTTGAGACTTCTATGCATGTTTTTGTCAATTGTATTATACTTTATTATTCACATACAAGAGTTTTAACATATATTTGATGCCACAGGATTTTGATTATGACATTTTTCGATTTTCATTTGTTCTTGTTGATGAGCATCACAAACTTTTATAAGGCTTACTACTTTATATTTGGAGTATGTCTAGAATTGTTTTTGTTTTGTCAGAGATAAATTATATGGAATAGTTTTTAATCTAGACTATTCCTTCTTAATGACTGGCTCTTGTCTTATAGATTTATTTAAAAATCCAAAATATTTACATTTGTTGAGACATACCAAGTTCACATCGGATAAAATAAAATCTTTTCTCATGAAGGATTTTTGTAAAAATATTCGTCAATTGCTTGTCAGTAAGTACATATATAAGCTTCATATCCCATTTTGAACGTGATCTCTTAGAAAATGATATTAAATCTCAATGTGTTTTATTATTGAATGTTGTATGAGATTTTTAGATAAATTTATAGCACTAGTGTTATCACAATTAATTGGAATATAATCAAAAACAATCCATAGTCCTCTATTTGTTATTTTATCTATAGTACTTGAGCACAACAACTTTCAGCGGCTAGATATTCGGCCTCAGTGGTTGATAATGCAACAAAAATTTATTTCTTGCTAAACCAAAATACTAGAGATTGTCCTAGAAATTGACAAATGCCACTTGTGCTTTTTTGATCTACTTTACATCCTGCATAGTCTGCATTGAAGTATTCTTTCACGTCAAAGGCAACACCCCAATGATAAAATATTCCTAAGTTATGTATTTTCATAAGATATTGAAATATGCATTTTATGGCAATTGGATGCGATAGTTTAGAACATGATTGAAATATAGAACATATGCAATGCTAAAAATGATATCAGGCCTACTTGTTGTTAATAAAGTAGAGAGCCGATCATACATCGGTAAAGCTTTTCATCAACATTCTTACTGTTTTCATCTTTGTTAAGCTTTATAGATGTGCTCATTGAAGTGGCTAGTGGCTTTGCTCCCATCATGTCGAATCTTTTGAGAAACTCCTTAGTGTATTTTGATTGATTTATGAATGTT
Organism: Actinidia polygama; assembly: GCA_030159135.1. NCBI lineage: Eukaryota > Viridiplantae > Streptophyta > Magnoliopsida > Ericales > Actinidiaceae > Actinidia > Actinidia polygama. Next base: position 18,130,608 of record BRYF01000007.1, read on the forward strand.
CCCTTGTTTGATTGCTTGATTTGTAATCCGAGAAAGAAATTGAGTTCTCCCATCATACTCATTTCGAATTCGCCTTGCATACACTTAGCAAATTTCTTATACGTAATCTCATTAGTAGCACAAATATGATATCATCTATGTATATTTGCACAATGAGCATGTCCTGATTTTTGGTCTTTATGAAAAGAGTATTATCAATTTTATTTCGAACAAAATCATTTTCACTTAGAAATTTTCTTAGCCTGTCGCACCATGCTTTTGGTGCTTGTTTTAATCCATAGAGTGCTTTTGAAAGTTTGAATACGTGGTTTGAAAATTCATAATTTTTGAATCTTGAAGGTTATGCAACATATACCTCCTCTATTATGTATCCATTTAAGAATGCACTTTTAACTTCCATTTGATAAAGTTTAAAATTCATATAGCATGAAAATGCATGTAACATTTGAATGACTTTTAATCTTGCTATGGGAGCAAATAATTCATCAAAATTTATTTCTTCTTCTTGACTATATCCTTGTGCAATAAGTCTGCCTTTATTTTTGACAATGATTCCGTATTCGTCAAGTTTATTTTTAAATACCCATTTAGTACCTATTATAGAGTGATTACTTATTCTATGTATTAAAGTCCAAACATTTATCCTTTCAAATTGATTAAGTTCTTTTTGCATTGCTAATAACCAATGTTCATCAAATTCGGTTTCATAAAAATTCTTAGGTTCTATTTGTGATAAAAATGCAAGATTAACACATATATTTCTTATAGAGTTTTTAGTAGTTACCCCTTTTGATGGATCGTCGATAATGAGATTTGTTGGATGGTTGTGAACAAATTTCCATTCTCTTGGAAGATTGGAATTTTTGCCACCTTGCTTTTGTGCATTTGGTTGAGATAGAACTACTTCTAGTTGGAGATCTTTCTCACAGGCTTGTTCTTGGACTCTTGACTTCCTTGTGTAATTTCTAGATTTTTTATACTTTTTTCAATTCATACATCTCTTGAAACACTCTTGAAAGGTAGATCATTAAATTCATCAAATAACACATGAACTGATTCTTCAACTATCAAAGTATATTTGCTAAAAATTTGAAATTCTTTGCTTGTAATTGAGTATCCTAAGAAAATTGCTTCATCTGATTTTGAATCGAATTTTTCTAAGTTATCTTTGCCATTATTTAGTATGTAGCATTTGCATCCAAAAGTATGAAAGAAACTTATATTTGGTTTTCTTTTCTTCCATAGTTCATAAGGTATTTTCTTTAAATTGGTCAATCATGGCAAGGTTTATGATAAAACATGCGTTATTTATCGCTTTGGCCCAAAAGTATTTGGAAAGAGAGCTTTCACAGAGCATGGTTCTTGCCATTTCTTCTAGAGTCCTATTTTTCTTCTAAACAACTCAATTTTGTTAAGGGGTTCTAAAAACAGAGAAGTTATGCCCAATACTATGTTCATCACAAAATTTGGTAAAAGACTCATTTTTAACTTCTCTACAATGATCGATTCTAATATTTGAAATGGTAAGTCATTGGATATTTTGAAGTCGTTGGCATAATCTTGTAAAAGAAAAAAATGCTTCATTCTTATGGGCTATAAATATTATCCATGTGTATCGTGAAAATCATCAACAACTATAAGTATGTATAATTTTTCACCAAGACTCATTGTTCTTAAATGACCGGTTAAGTCCATATGTAGAAGTTGTAATAGCCTAGAAGTAGAAGTAATATTTTTCGATTTAAATGATATTTTGGTTTGCTTTCATTGTTGGCGTTGTCCACAGTGTATGTTTTTCAAAAGATATTTTTGGTAATTCAATTAC
>BRYF01000007.1:18159932-18162432 GCA_030159135.1 Actinidia polygama
GAAAGTACTCATCATTGAATACTTCTAAAAATCTGGGCTATAACCACAACGGCTTCAATGGCTTCTTCAACTGCCACCAAATTAATGCGGCTCCTTCAAACATGAACGTGGCAATACCACTTTCTGCTCCTATGTGCATGGTAGAACTTTAAACACTCTCTCGATACCCAATAGCCAAGACTCCGCGGCCATGGGATTTGGGGTTCCGTAAAAAGTTGGGAGTTTCAATTGTTGAAACTGTTTAATTGTGGTACGGTGCATTCCTTCAGCTCCCAGCATTGGCATTGCTGGTTGCTCTGGCACATTGTCATGGTTATTGTTGTGAACCTCATAGACTACTTGAACTAGTCCTTCAAGGATTCTCTCTGTATGGTTAATTCGGCCTTCGAACTCTACTACACCTCTACAACCTCGACCTCTTCTAGGCGGCATATCTTCTACAAACACATTAAACGTTTATACATGTATCATAAAAATAGTTATACGGCGTCCTAGTATAACATAACATACAACATATAGCACATAACACATATTCTAGTCAGTTTAATACTTCTATCTAGATGTGACTCTATCATCGTATGGTGTAAACCTATAGCTTTGTGTACTACATAAACCTAATGCTCTAATACCACTCTGTCACTCTCCGCAACCTGGCCTATGCGGATCGTGGGCGCGTGATGGCCGACGGCTTGCCCGTCAAGACCAACTTACCTATCTTTCTGTTCATTCTCATTAAAATGATATAAACTTTTCTTTTACGGAAACGTAATCATAACTAAAAGTATTAAAGTGTCACGTCCATACTATACACAGAGTTGTGCCTAAATTTAAATATTTATATACATCTTATGGCCAAATTAAATTATACATGTCATGGCCGTATATTTCTACATAGCATAAGGACCATAGACTACAAAACTAAATCTACATGATATCTTTTTCTATAGCTCTTCGAATTGACTACCTGAAATTTGTTTGTGAAAACGTAAGTTAAAGCTTAGTGAATAACAACAGATGCATGAACGTAAAATACCATGGATTAATTTCATATCATACATATATCATACGTGTGAAATAAGTGAGCATAACATAAATTTTATCTTTCATAAACATGGCATCACTTGTTTCCATAAACATACATAACATATCATGAAAACATAACAGCTCGGATTAACATAACATGGGACCATATAGGTCGGGTGGCTCTTTAGGCCAAGATATCCCTTATAGATGATTTATTTCACGTCCCTCATATACCTTATAGGACCATTAGGTTAGATTAAGGTCCCACGCAGGGGGACACCGAGTGTCATTATGCATATACGTTTGAACCTATTTCAATTGTCATGTAAACCAACATCCATAGGGTTTTTCATTCATAACATAATAGCATATCATAAATTTGAAGACATGGCATTTGTATTGCTAACATATCGTTGATGCATTGAAAGCATGAAAAATGGTTGTATATCATAGTACGCATTGAAATCATTTTTGAAAATGCATAATTTGTTTATGGCATCGTGTTACTCACTTGATTTTCCTTGGTTGAGTGCTACACTCGGCGTTCCTACATTTAAGGTATAGAGATATCAATACTATGTTTAATAATCTAAGTGTAACTAATTAAACTAATACAATTTCCAATTCGACATAAATATTCTTGTTCTAGGTCCAACTCTCTTGAACATGACTTTAAGGTCTCCAATTGATAGGCTAAGGGACCTAATTCACTTGGAATAGCTAAAAACGTTTTAAGTGAAAAGGGTCAAAACTATTAAAATTTAGTCTTGACGTTCGAACGTTGGTTTGGGCATTCGAACGCTAAGGTCAAAAATCTGGCTTCCGTTTGAACGCTCCACATTGTGCTAAAAGTGGCGTTCGAACGCTGGACCGTTCGAACGCTGTTCTTAGGCGTTCGAACGCTCATCGCATTCAGTAACAGGAGCAATAGCTAGACTTTATAGAATTTACTAAATCTGTACTAAATTAACTCAAATCTTTCTAAAGGTTTGAGGGTATATAGAGTGACCCAAAAGAACTAATATATCTAATTTTTAACCCTTAATTCAAACTCTATCATACTAGATCTAAAAAGAAAATAAAACTAAAAGCCTAACGTAGAAATTTGGGTTTGTGGTTTTACCTTCTTTCCAAGCTTCCTTTGAGATGCATTTTGGAATCTTTTAGTCCTAGGTGAGCTTCCCAAGCTCTATCTTCTTTTCTTTCTTCTTCCTCTTTCCTTTTTCTCTCTCTTTGTTTTCTTCTCTTCTCTCTCTCTCTCTTGTACGTGAGAATGTGTGTGTTTGGGAGTATGAAGTGTATATATGTATGGTGTGTATGTAGTTATAAAGGCTGAGTTGGGAAATGATCTCATGCGGTTCGTCATCTTTTAACCTTGTGTTCCTTTTTTATTTTTCCGTTTTTACTATTGGCATTCAAACGCCCCTTTTAGCATTCGAACGGTAAGAAAGATTTTGGCTGAGCAGGGTTCGAACGT
>BRYF01000007.1:18177432-18184932 GCA_030159135.1 Actinidia polygama
TGTCACTTCTAATTGAGAAATATAATTAATTTTCTAATGTTCATGTTGTTAGCTAGAATGCAAATTATGAGGGGGTGAAATAGGTTTGCAAGAATTAATAACCAATTAAAATCTCTGTTAAAAGTATAATTGCAATACACTCTTAGTCTAAGCAAGTATATAAACAATTTAAAGAAAATGAGAGAAAATAGCGCAAATAATTTATAATGGGTCAGCAAATCTCGGCCTACGTTCACTATTCAAACTTCTCCTTGAAAATTCACTATCTTCAAGTTTGCAGATGCTTAACAATCTTTATAATCACTTAAACACTTTTAGTTTTCAACAGAATCCCTCTATTGGGAATTTTACAATCACTTAATGTGACCCTTTCAAAAAAGGATGTAATAATTGAAGTATCTCAAGCTCACCAATTCTAGATCAAAGATGATTACAATAAGCCTTTTTCTATCTAGAGTGATCTTGCTCTCCTTGATATGGACTTTAGATCACGAGAGATTGAAGTATTGAATACAAGTGTGGATAAGTTTTTATGGCACTTCAATACTCTACCAACAACCCTTAGGATTGAATTTATAAGCCCAAACATGAATAGAGTCGTTGCAGCATTTAATGCTTCTGATCTAGTCATTATGATTGAATCTCAATTGTTGGATCTTGATTTGGACGTGCAGGATCAAAGTTTTCAAACTTCGGTTGACCGAAGTGTCAACCGAAGTTTAACTTCGATCGTGATTGCACTAACTTTCCAATGACCTATTCTTTTTGTTTGCTGACTTCGGCCGAGGGTCTTGTGACTTTTGGTCGACATTGCTTTACATTTTCAATAAGCTATTTTTTCTTCAACTAAGTTTTCATCTGGCTTCTGCTGATTGAATCTCAACTTCAGTCGAGACTTCGGTTGACCGAACTTTAACTTTGGTCGAGGTTGCATTATTTTTCCACTAAGCTCTTGGGTCTCCTATTCCATTTCGGTTGTGCTTATTCAACTTCAGTTGACCGAACATGGATTTCTATCGTAATTGCTCTATTTCTCCAATGAGCACTTTAATTCCTCTATTCCACTTTGCCTATGGGTTTTAAGCTTCGGTCGATAAGTTCGGTCACTTTAATTCCTCTATTCCACTTTGCCTATGGGTTTTAAGCTTCGGTCGATAAGTTCGGTCGACCGAACTTGTGACAGTAGCATTTGTTACACTGTTTCCTCAACAAACCAAAATTGTTAACTATTCAATTTGAGTTTAAGTGTTAGTTGGACTCTTCTACAAATTTTATATGCATAATTACTTTGAATATGACTTGTAGATGGTTATGGATATCATTTTGATCATGTGTATACTTATTTTTATGAGTACTCTTGTTTCTTTCCAAGAGTATGAATTAGTCATGTGAATCCTTCAAATTCTAAGATGTTTAACAATATATGCATGCATGCTCAATCTTAAAACAGACTTGTTTAGGGCTATTTTGGGTTAGTTAAGTGTTTTAACATATGTGAATTCATTTGACATTCCTTAATCTGATTTTCTTTATAAGTTTTAACTAAGCTTAGTGTTAACAAATCTAATCATCAAGATCAAATATGTATTTATTTCAACAATCTTAAAAAAAATGAAGTTTAGTATTTATAAAGTAAATCCATAAAATGTTAAATGCTAACTTCAGAACTTATTTCTTTCTTTCCTCTCCCCCTTGGAGAATCATAAAAATGGTGGAGGCTGATATGAAAAGTTGGGAGCATCATGAGATGATGATGGCGGAGCTGGAGGAAAGTAAGATGGTGGTGGAGTTAGATGGATCGAGAACCAAAGGTACTCTAGCTGAGAATCAATATGTAATACACCAAACCCATAACTTTCCTTATTAATGTAAATTACGACCCGTACGTTAATTAATGTGGGTAATTATTATGTTAGATATCAAATTGTGGTTAAAACTCTTCAAAACGTTAGACTTAAGTTTCTGCCCAGAATCCTTCTTAGCGTTCGAATGCTATTGTGGGCATTTGAACGCCAGCCAAAATCCTCCTTGGCGTTCAAATGCTAGAAGGGCGTTCGAACGCTCAAGCCTGTTACAAGTTCCAACTAGTTTTACGTTTCCAGGGCGTTCGAACATGACGTTCGAATAATAGGGTCAAATTCTTCTTGGTGTTCAAATGCTAAAGAGAGTGTTCGAACGCTAACACTTGTAACTAGTTTCACGTTTTCTTTGCGTTCGAATATGGTGTTCGAATGCCAAGGTCAACTTTCTTATTGACATTCGGACGCTAATAAGAGCGTTCGAATGCTTACGCTTGTAATAGATTTTTATCAAATTTCACATCTTCAGTGCATTCGAACGCTAGGGGCCGAATTCCTTTTTTGCGTTCAAATGCTAGTATGGGTGTTTGAACGGTAACAAGTATTGGATCTTTGGTAAGCCAAACCCTAACTTGTGTATATGTATATGTATGTGATGTAGGTTAGTTTGAGAGACTCCTTTTAGCCTCATTTGGGTTGGATATCAAGTATTGGGACTTGATTTGGATGATTTGGGAGTAGGGTTGCAAACCCCCAATTTAATTTTAAATTTTATATCTATCATGCTAGTGTTAGTTTTGAGGTTTTATTTTGAGTTATGTTTATCCTAGTGGGTCAAATTTATACCCTTTGAAGAGTGAGAAGTTTTGGTCGTGTTTTGGGAAGATTTGGTAAAGTTCAGTAGCCATTCTGCTATTGCGTACGTCTAGCATTCGAATGCTTGATTTGGCATTTGAACGAGCATTCGAACAGTAGCCTAGCTTTCGAATGCCACTTCCCAGCATTCGAATGCCAACCCATATTTTTTACTATTAAGCTTTTTCCTTTAGGACTTGGAAGAGTTTTGATGAATGGTTAGTTTGGGACCCTTGGATCTACTCCTAAGGATGTTGACCTAGAACTAGTGTACCTTGGGTCGAGTCGGGAGTTTTATATTAGTTTGATTTATTTACTCTCGTATTAATGAGCTTAGTATTGATATTTCTGTACCGTACATGTAGGAACACATTGCTTAGCACCTATTCAAGGGAATTGAGGTGAGTAACATTATGACATGAACAAAACTTATATACTTTCGAAATGCTTTCAATACAAACCGTTGCATGAAATATTTTTCATGTTTTCAATGCATAAATGAATATATTGTGTATTAACTGCCATGTCTTCTAAATGCATATTATGCAAGAATATTGTGAATTCAAAACCCATGGATGAATGATTTACATGAAAAATGAAGTATGTTCAATGTATAGTGACACTCAAGGTCTTCTCACGGTGAGATCTTAACCCATCCTGATAGTTCTACGATAGGGGACAAGAAATAAACTACCAATAGTCCTACGACTGGGGACAGAAAAAAACTATAGAAAATCCTATGATAGGGGACAGGAAATAAGCTATCAATGTTGGGAGACGTCTATGGCCTAAAGAGCCCCAGCGTAACCTATATAGTTACCATCTTGCGTGACTGAAAGGTTACTATGCCGATATGTTTCACTTTGTACTGATATATTTAAAGAACTTACAGCTTTAGAATTATGAAAGTTTTCAAGCCATGCTATGTTTAGGATTATAAAAGTTTCAAGCTATGCTATGTTTATATGAGTTTAAAGTTTATGAAAGTTTTAATTTTTTGAAAAAACTATGCTAAGTTTACATGACGTTTTCAAACGAGATATGCATGTTATGCTAATAATCCATGGTATTTTTCACGTTCATGCATTTATTGTTATTCACTAAATGTATAGCTCATGTTTTCGAAAATCATTTTTAGGAAGCCAATAAGGGGAGCGATAGAAGGAAGCAAAAAAGAAGATCTTAGTTTTCTGGCCCCAAGGCCTATGTTATGTTGTACGGGCTAAACGCTATATTATGTAGCATCGTTATGACTCTATCGTTGTAGTTTCAAGTTGGTTATGATATGTATGTAAAAGTTAAACCTTAGGCACAACTCTGTAAGTCATCCACACTTTATTATTTTTAGTTATTATAACGTTTCTGCAATTATGTATCATTATAAATGAGTATGCATAGGTGTTCAAACCGGTTCAATGTATATCAGCCTCAGGTAGCCAGGCTATCGACCGATCACGTGTTCTCGATCTGCATAGGCCAGGTTGCGGGACATGACAGAGTGGTATCAGAGCAAAAGGTTGACACCATAAGATCAAGTCATGTCTATCAAAGCAATAGGTTGACATCGTAAGATCAAGTTATGTCTATTAGAGCTATAGGTTAACACCATAAGGACGAGTCATGTCTATATAGAATTCTAGGATTAACTGGAGTATGTGCTATATGGAATGCAACTTGCTAAAGTATAATGTAGCTATTGTTATGATAAACGTCTAAACGCTTGATATGTCTGTAGTGAGCTATGCCACCAAGGAGGGAAGGCCGTAGAGGGATAGTAGATCCTGGAGGCCAAAGCCGTAGAGAGAAAGTAGAGCTCGAAGGCCGAATTGATCGTATAGAAAGGATCCTAGAAGAACTAGTTCAAGTAGTTCAGGATACTCAAAGTAACACTGCTAATGCACTAGAACAACCAGCATTACCAGTGCCAAGAGTAGATGTAGTGGGTGGTACCACCATTAAGAAATTTCAACAATTGAAAACTCTAATCTTTCAAGAAAACCCCAATCCCATGGCCGCAAAATCTTGGCTTTGGGGAATCGAGAGAGTGTTTGAAGTCCTACCTTACACTGATGAACACAAGGTGACCTTTGCCACCTTCACTTTAGAGGGAGCCGCACTAGTTTGGTGGCAGTTGAAGAAGCCGTTGAAACCACTATGGTTGTGGCCTAGATTTTTAGAAATGTTTAACGAAGAGTATTTTCCTGAGACTGTTAGGGATCAAAAAACCATGAAAAATTTTAAATTGACATAAGGAAAGATGATCATCGTAGATTATAATGCCAAGTTCATAGAATTATCTCATTATGCCCCGCATATTGTATCGATGGAGTCTCTCAAGGCGAGAAAGTTTGAAGCAGAATTGCGATGGAATATCAGCAATAAAGTAGACATATTACGACTGCCAACCTATCAAGAGGTCCTTCAACGAGCGATAATCGCTGCGTGAGCATTGAATGAGATGTCCAAATACCAGAAGAGCAATAAGAAGAGGGCAAGAGGAAATCCAAGCAGAGGGCAAGGTTCAAAACGACATAGATCCAGATTTTCAAGTGGAAATTCATCAACCACATGGGGAAACACAGTGCGTCAAGGAAGCAACAAGTCCAATGAAGTACCAACTTGGCCAAATTGTTATAAGAAGCATTAGGGCGAGTGTTGCATGGGAAACCAGGCTTGTTATTGGTGTGGTCAAGAGGGACACCAAATTAAAGACTTTTCGAAGAAGAATACAACACAAGGAGCTGGAATGTTAGCGTCAGCCTCAGTCCAGCAACCTTCAATTGGAAGGAGGGATAGTTAACCCAGGGAAGGTCAAGATTTTGTCCTTGTACCAGGAAACACCCCGCTACAACTTTAGTAGTGTCAGTCCCTATTTGTGGTCAACCTGCACACGTCCTTATTGACTCTGGTTCCACACATTCGTTTATTTCATATCTTTTTGTTCCCTATTTGCACACATCCCTAATACCCTTTAATTATGTCTTAACAGTGCCATTATCCTTTAGGGATTCCATGTTATGCGATAGATTATATAATTCGTGTGAAATTCTTGTTAACGATGTGCCTATGTTCGTGAACCTTATACCCTTAGAGATGCACGACTTTGATGTCATCTTAGGTATGGATTGATGGTCTTTTCATCGTGCTCTCATCGATTGCGAACTTAAAATGAGTTGTATTCCACTCTTTTGACCACTCAGGGCTAGTCTTTGAGGGAGTTAGTGTCGTACCTCCTCCCTATCTAATTTCTTCCATGTAAGCATGTCATTTAATTCAAAAAGGGAATCGTGCATTTTTTGTGTAGCGTTATTGACACACGCATTTCCCCATCGTCCTTAGAAGATATCCATGTTGTTTGGGATTTTCCTAATGTCTTTCCCGATGAACTATCTGGTTCCTTGGTGGATCATGAGATTGAGTTTTATATCGATTTAAATCCGAGTACGAGACCCATTTCCAAAACCAACTATTATATGTCCCCTATAGAATTGAAAGAGTTGAAAGTTCAACTCCAAGACTTGCTAGAAAAAGGATTCATTCGTCTTAGTGTTTCACCTTGGGGTGCACTTGTGTTATTTATGCAGAAGAAAGATGGAACTATGAGATTATGCATCGACTATCGGAAGAACGATGGAACTATGAGATTATGCTTTGACGATATCTTGGTGTATTCTAAAAGCATTGAAGAACATGAACAACACTTGATGATGGTGCTACAAACATTACGAAATAGGAGACTCTATGCCAAACTGAAGAAATGTGAGTTTTGGCTATCAAGCGTAACATTTATGGGACACATCATCAATATAGATGGAGTGTCTGTTGATCCTTACAATGTTCAAGCCATTGTGAATTGGCCGAGACCAGACGACTGTGACTGAAATCTAAAATTTGATGGGTTTCACTAGATATTATTGAAGATTTGTGAAGAATTTCTCCAAGATTACAACTTTTTTGATGCAACTTACACGAAAGAATGTTCCATTTGAGTGGAATGAAAAGTGAGAGAAAAGTTTTCAAACATTGAAGAACCGATTAGCGTCCACACCAATTTTGACCTTACCTTTTGGGACCGACGATTTTATCATCTACAGTAACGCTTCACGTCGAGGACTAGGATGCGTTTTGATACAACATGGGAAGGTGATTGCCTATGCCTTAAGACAGTTGAGACGACATGAGAAGAACTACCTGACTTATGATCTAGAACTGGCAGCGGTAATGTTTGCCTTGAAAATTTGGCGCCATTATTTATATGGAGTTAAATGCGATATATTCACCAATCACAAGAGTTCTAAGTATCTTTTTACCCAAAAGGAGCAAAATATGAGGTAGCAGAGATGGCTCGAGTTGATTAAAGATTATGATATTCTCACTCAATATCATCCGGGCAAAGCCAACATTATAGCCGATATTTGAGTCAAAAATAACTACCAATCTAGCATGTCTTGTTACATCACAACAACCTTTGTTCATCGAATTGGAGAGAGTAGAAATTGAAGTTGTTGCACCGGACACCAACATGATGCTTACTACCATGATCGACCAACCAGCATTGATAAAAGTTGTAAAGCAATGACAACTGGAAGACCCGTACTTGTGAAATATTTATGAGGAGATGGAGGTGAATCCGAAGTCTGACTTCACCTTGCAAAAAGGAGCTCTTGAATTCTAAAACCGTTTGTGTGTTCCTAACATACCAGAGATCAAGAGACAAGTTTTGGAGGAAGCTCACAATACAAAGTTCATGATACATCTGAGAGGAACAAAGATGTTTCGAGACTTAAAGGAAATATTTAGGTGGACGAGAATGAAAAAAGAAATAGCCGAATTCATATCACGATGC
>BRYF01000007.1:18197432-18199932 GCA_030159135.1 Actinidia polygama
AAAAATACCTCGTACTACAGAGGTATTGAGTTACGGTTCCTACTGTCCTTGACGGTCCAGTTGCCAATGTCATAGCATAAACTTGCCACTGAGTCCTCTGACCCTACTGACCCAAAGCTTGTGGTCCAGACGAATATGAAGTCTTTGTCGATGTGAATGCTGGGTGGACCTCGAGGCCTGAACTGACTGAGTAGAATGCTGAGATCCTATAACTTCCTAATTGTTCTTCTTTTGCATGCATTGCCGCATGACATGACCAACCTAACCACACTAATAGCAAGTAGGTGGCCCTCTAACTTGTGACTTCTCCTACGTCTGACTGTGGGGTTGCCATCTCTGCTGCGACAGTCGCTGTTGTTGGCTTTTAAGTGGACAATCCATGATACGATGCCCCAGCTGATGACACCCAAAACATGTTAATCCTACTTAGGGTGACTTCCTAAATAGTGCTGCTGAAAGAATGGTTGAAGACCTAGTAGAATACTGCTGTTGTGATGTAGGAATCTTTGGCTTCCTTGGAAAACAAACCTCTGACTATACACTAGTACCATCACGCTGATCAAGTTTCCCGCGATTATGTTCCTTATGGATGGCCTAAGTCCCTGCATAAATTGATTCGCATTCTCCTCCTTCGTAGACACAAAAGCCCTAGCAAATTTGGATAAACCAGCAAATTTGGCCTCATACTGCACCACTGTCATACTACCTTGTACGAGGTTTATGAACTCCATTCTCAACGCTTCCTTCGCAGTGTCCATAAAATATTGATCTAAAAATGCCTTCTTAAATGACTCACGCTTCTTTGCTACACTCTCCTCCATAGTCTTCCACCACTGAAGAGCGTCTCCTTGCAACTCGTACAAGGCAAACAACACTCATAATTCCTCCTCCATCACTAGAATCGTGTCTAATGCTCTCGTAACTTGCTCTAGCCAATCCTTTGCAACCAAAGGATTCGGTTCGCCCCAAAAAGTCGGCGGGCGAAGCTGAAGAAACGCCTTTATGGCCATAGTAGCCCTAGTGTCTACGGCTCTAATAGACACTTGCATTGCCTGCACCGTGCTCCTCACCACTTTCTCAATGGTAGTAAACATCCCTTGCATCGCCTGCACTAAGTGGAGTACCTCTAACTTTCCCTCCAGGAGCATTGGTTGCTCCTCCCATCATAAACTCTTGATGGTTCTCACCATCACCCTCTTCATATTCCCCGCAAGCTCTAGGCAGTGACCTAACACGACCTTTAGCTTGACACGACGGCATGTTCTACACAATGCCACAGGAAAACAACAACATAATCATATTCATTTCTGATTTAGGCAAAACATTTACTATACAATATGTAAATCAATAACACGTAGCATGCCTGTTCATGTTATCTCAATCACATATATAATACTCTCATGTCATTCCTGAAAAACTAGACACAGAAACAACTATGGCTTAACCACCCCATGGTTCATAGGTATTCGAACCTAGAGCTCTGATACCATGTTGTCACATCCCGGATGAAACAAGACTCGGCCACGTAAGCAAACACTCCAAATAAACAAAAGTCAATGGAAACAATATGACAACATACTGTCATAACATCAGAGTACAATTAATCCCTTACGTAGGACCATGCTCTCCGTGAGCTATCAAGTACAAGACAAGGATGATAATCTATGGACAATGCCCACGTCGGGCCAAAAGAATATTATAATTTCTCAAAAATATACATTAATAAGTTTTTCAAAACAAAATAGACAAACGACATCCACATGCCTCAAAAATCAGGATAGACCTCGGTACCGAAAATTTATTTAATAGTAAAGGTGACTTACCTTGAAATAATTTAACAATGGGCTTAATGCCTCAAGCCAAAAACCATGATACATATGTATATGATGAATATATGATGCAATAAACTATGCTTCCACTCATATCAAACTACGCCTTTTCAATTCATGATTTCTCAAACCAACAAGTTCATAAGTTTTCCGATATTTTCTCAAAAAGTATTGATCCAATCATTCAGAATGACACATTTAGGCTAGTACATAAATCGGCCTCATCATGCACCGTGCATATGAGACAATATTCGATCACTTTTCAGTTACTAATCGAGGGCTTTGGCTTCCCCTCCTACGCGGGTTTTCGATCTCTCACCATGGACTTATTCTAAACCATTTATTCCGGGTACACTAATGTACCAAATCTGGCACTACCTAGCGTGTCATTCCTAAAATAATTTTTAAGTTCTAACATACATAAAAGTTACATTTGCCAAAAGTTTAATGCAACAACATAAATATACGAGATATCATAATCATCAACATAAACCATTATTGAGACAAACTAAATGTATTTACTTCAAAACATTTTATAAACAATTAAGGCAGGTGAATACTAGTAGTAGTTTGGGCACTACTGGTAGACAGAATTCCAGAGGCAAAATGCAAATATTCACTACCGGTAGTGAATATAAGTACTACCAGTAGACAACAATCCAGAGGCTAAA
>BRYF01000007.1:18204932-18212432 GCA_030159135.1 Actinidia polygama
TCAGCTGATATATACACAGCCACACAAACACACCTCACTCTCTTCCAACTCACACACACACACGGTCAAGAGAGAGAGAGGGAAAAAAGAGGAGAGAAAAGAAAAGAAAGAATGAGGAGGATCAAGGCAAATAGAAGTCATAGTGAAGCTTAAAGAAGCTACAAAAAGCCAATTTGAAAGGTATAAACTCAAAAACCCATGTATATATATATGTATGTTGTATGTTAGGGTTTTGGATTGCTTTAATCCTAGATCCCTTTGGTTTTAGTAGTTTCTTTCCTCTCATTTTGAGTTATTTTAGTTCCCTTGAGTTGTATTTGATACCTTAGAAGCCATAAAACAAGTTGAACTTGATTTGAGTTAAATTAGGTAAAAATTGTAAGATCAACTACTGTTCATGTCACTGAACGCAGGAAGCGTTCGAACGCCCAAGAACAGCGTTCGAACGGCCAAGCGTTCGAACGCCCAGACCATTTCTAGGCAGAATTGACCTTTTTCCCCTAAGGCTTAGTGAGTTTAACCAAAGTATGTTAAGTAATTAATTGACCTATATAAAGTCCTTAGACCATGTTAAGAGTTTTTTTTAACCTACTGGTAATAATTCCTTACTTCACTTGTAGGGACATGCAGTCTAACACCTAGCCAAGGAGATCTAGGTGATTAACACGATGCTATGAACAAAATTATGTATTTTCAAAACGTTTTCAAAGTATATTATCTATGTACAATTGTTTTCCATGCTTTCAATGCATCAACATTATTTTAAATACGAATGCCATGTCTTCAAATGCTATGATATATTCTTATGATATGAATGAAAAACCCATAGATGGTTGATTTACGTGCAAAATGAATATGTTCAAATTATATGCATGTGACACTCGGGGTCCCCACTGACGGGACTTAAACCAAGTCAGCCAGTCCTAAAAGGTAGATGGGAGGACATGAAATAAAGCCATCTACAAAAGAGATATCTCAGGCCTAAAGAGCCACCCGACCTATATGGTCATCATGTCATGCCGGGTTGTTACGTTTTATGATATGCTATGTATATTTATGAAAGCATGTGATGCCATGTTTATGAAAGTTAAATGTTCAAGAAATGTATACGATGCTCACATTGCTCACGCTATGCTATGCTATGTATGATATGAAAATGATCCATGGTATTTTACGTTCATACATTCGTTGTTATTCACTAAGCTTTGGCTTACGTTTTAGAAAAATAAATTTCAGGTAGTAAATCAGAGGAGCCGAAAGGAGGTTGAACAAGTCAGACTTAGTTTTGTAAGCCGAGAGGCTTTATGTTGTATTGTGAGGGCGAGACCCTATGCTATGTATTTAGTCTATGTAAGTTTGAAGTTCGATTTGGGATGTATGTAATTTGAAATACATAGGCACAGCTCTGTATACTGTAAGTATGACACGCACACCTTATTATTTTCATGTTACGATGCTTCCGCGCAAGAGAATACTTATTGTTATTTAAAATGAATATGCACAGGTTGATGATACGTAGGCCTTGGCGGTCAGCCGCCGGCCATCACGCGCCTTCAATCCGCATAGGCCGGGTTGCGGAGAGAGTAAATCTATTTAAGAACTTTGATTTTTCTGGCGTTCGGCTGACCTCTATACTAGTTCGGTCGTGGACTTCTAAGTTCAGTCGTCCTAGAACTGAAACTCCAGTGAGCATCTTTAGCACTTATTATGTTTCTTCAGACTTCAACTGTGCTTTCTTTAGCTTCGGTTGACAAGTTTGGTCGACCGAACTTGTGATAGTAGCAATCTTAATTTGTTTCAGTTATCAGATCAATCCATTGATTGATTAATTTGAGTTTGAATGATGAATTGATTCTTTTATCTCTTTCATATATACAATAACATTAAATATGACTTGTGGAGAGTTTCACCTCTCACTTTAAACATATGTAATCCCATATTTGAAGTGACTATTATTTTTTTTACCTAATATGATTTCAACAAAAGTTTAACTTTGACTTAGCTTTTAACAATTGTAATCACCAAAATCAAATAATCCTTTATTTCAACAATCTTTCCCTTTTTTATAATGACACAATTTATTTTTAAAAATCGTTATTTTGTTTTAAAATTTATAAGTTCCCCCATTCTTTATACTCATAGACAACACTTTAAGTTTAACATGTTAAGCATAATTTTTGACAATCATGTCTACCATGGCATATATGGTAATTTCTTACTTATAGCAACATGGCATAATGCGAAGAGCATAAGCATGATTAACACATTAATTCAAAACGAAACTCAAATACTTTTATTTAAGCAAATTATCCAAGACATATTTTTAAACTTACAACGACTTAAACTAAAACTACCTTAAGAGGAAAAAAAATCTAAGAAAAAAACTAAATTTGATTTATTCTTTCTTCTTTCTTCTCCCCCTTTATTAAGGAGGGACACGATAAGGAGACCGAGGAGGAGCATTAAAGGCATCAAACGGTGGAAGAGGAGGTGGAGGAGGAATGATGTTGACCTAGAGAGCTTCCAATTGGTTCTCAATGTTGGCCATCTTCTCTGTGTATTATTGATTGAAGGCGGTTTGTTGCTCATATAGATTTT
The DNA here is from genome assembly GCA_030159135.1 of Actinidia polygama. NCBI lineage: Eukaryota > Viridiplantae > Streptophyta > Magnoliopsida > Ericales > Actinidiaceae > Actinidia > Actinidia polygama. Next base: position 18,207,531 of record BRYF01000007.1, read on the forward strand.
CATATAGATCCCCGAGCCTATCAATGTACTTTTTCTGCCTCTCTTGATTTTGAAGTACTTGCTCAAATTGCTTAGCGTACTCTTCTTGACGTTGCTCCATCCACTCCATTGTTTCATTAATTTTTCCAAAATATTCAATGAACTATGTCGGAGGCCCTCCTTGCGATGAATCCCCTTCTTACAAGGGATGCCCTTTATGCATAGAATACTCATCTTGCATAGGAACCTCTCCATGCATTGTTTCCTCGTTTTGCAATTGGAGTTGGAGATAGTGAGCACTTGGTTCCTCATAGGTTTCCTTGGTGTGGGGTGGAGGAACTTCAAGATTTCCTTCAACTTCCATATATTGGCGGTTGCTTTCCTCTTCTCCTTGGTGGAGTCGACACTTATACCTCTCTTAGTCGTGGTTATAGAGAACCCTTTACTTATATATTGATTGCGTTGACCACTGAATTTTACTCCAAAGTGACTAAAAACCTTAGTCAGAAGAACACCATAGGGTAGGGCTTGACTGCTATGGTTTATCAGGCCAGCCATCTCTTTCAGTATGATATAGTTGAGGTTTAAGGGTTCATCTATCGTAGCTCTATAGATTATGAGTGAATCCATACTAATTACTTGATTGTAGTGTCCTGCCTTGAAAATTATATTTTATGCAATATATCTATGGAACAATTTAAACTGCTTTTTTAGTTCCTTAGTTTTAGTGACCCCTTAGGCTCCATTTTTGGCAATTATCTCATTCATGTGTTTCTTGCTGAAATATTGATCAAGCTGGCTTGGCTTGCTAATAAATATACAATCCCCGACATTATCAATCCCGATGATCTCAGATAAGATCGTGGGAGTTAGGACGATGTTCTTTCCTCTAACCCTTGAATCTATGGTGTATTCAATATTATCTATGTCATGCCCCGGTCAAACCAAGACCCACCCACGTAAGCAAACAACTCAAATGCAGAAAAGTAAAACTAAACAACACTACAAATATACTTGTCATTACATCAGAGTACAGTACATCTATCCCTCCCGTGGGACTATGCTCTCCGTGACCTATCAAATAAAAAATATGGATGATAATCCATGGGCAATACCCACACCAGGCCAAAAGAATAATTACAATTCTCAAAAATATATTTACATAAGTTTATCTAAACAAATAAACAAAAGGACATAACGGCAACCCATACCTCACGATTTAGGCTAACCCTCGGTACCTGAAAGATATTTTTATAATAAAGGTGAGTTATCTTGAAAATATTTAACAATGGACCTGATACGTCAAGCCAAAAACAATGATACGCAACTATATAATAAAAATATGATGCAATAAATTATGCTTTCATTACTTTTGATTTTCAATCAGTGATTTCAAAAAAACAACACATTCTCAATTACCCGGCTTTTCTCAAAAAGCAATAACCAACAATTCCAATTTTTTTGTTTTTTCTCAAACAGCGATCAACCCAATAATTTTTGAATTACACATTTAGGCTAATACCTAACCAAACTCGTTATGCCCTAAACATATGAGACAACATACGGCCAACTACTCGGACTCTAACCGAATGTTTTAACCTTCTCACATCCATGCCAATTTCTCGGGCTCTAACCGAATGCTTTGACATACCCACATCCATGCCAATTTTTCGGATTTTAATCGAAGGCTAGATATTCCCACGTCCATGCCAATTTCTCGAGCTTTAACCGAAGGCTTGACATACCCACATCAATGTCAGTTTTTCGGGCTCTAAGTGAAGGCCTTGACTTACCCATCGTCCATACGATCGTTATCTTTCACCATGACTTAATCTAAGTCATTTATTCCGAGTACACAGCATTCTAATCTCGATATATTCAAGAGGGTCATTCCCAAACCATTTCTAATTTTTCACACATACATATAAATTTTTTATTTTACTAAAAGTCTCAATGCAAACAACAAACTTTATATTTTTTAAAATTTCAATCATATGTCCATGTTACATTTATCAAAATTTAAATGCAACAACATACTATAAAGCATTCAAAAACCATCAATAATAATAAGTTATTATTGAATAATATTCATAATCATTAACATAAACCTCATTCCAAAATTTTAAGTACACACACAAAATCACATTTTCCAATTTTCACATGCACCATTGTTACATTTATCAAAATTTTAATGAAATAATATAATTTACAAGATATTATCATTCATCAAGGTAAACTATTTTTAAAAAAATTAATATTTTTTTTACTGTTCATAGGTGTTGACACCTGAAAAATGGGTGTCGACACCTGCCATCAGTAGCCAAAAATTTTAAATTTATATTCAAAAAGATTTAGGTGTAAATTTTAGGTATTAACATCTAAAATTTTAAGGTGTCGACACCTATGAATAGTAAAAAAAATTATTAAATTTTTTTTAAATGGTTTACCTTGATGAATGATAATATCTTGTACATTATATTATTGTATTAAAATTTTAATAAATGTAACAATAGCGCATGTGGAAATTGAAAAATGTAATGTCGTATGTGTGTACTTAGAATTTTGAGTTGAGGTTTATGTTAATAATTATAAATATTATTCAATAATAGCTTATTATTATTGACGGTTCTTGAATCCTTGTATAGTATGTTGTTGCATTTATATTTTGATAAATGTAACATGGACATATGATTGAACTTGTGAAAAATATAAAGTTTGTTGTTTGCATTGAGACTTTTAATAAAACGCTAATTTTATATGTATGTGTGAAAAATTAGAAATAGTTTGGGAATGACACGCTAGGATATACCGAGATTAGTATATTGTGTAGTCGGAATAAGATGATTTAGATTAAGTCATGGTGAAAGATCGAAAAACCGCACGGGAAGTAGATAACGATTGTATGGACGGTGGGTAAGTCAAGGCCTTCGGTTAGAGCCCAAGAAATTGACATGGATGTGAGTATGTCAAGCCTTCGGTTAAAGCCTGGAAAATTGGCATGGACAGGGAAATGTCAAGCCTTCGGTTAAAGCCCGAGAAATTGGTATGAATGTGGGTATGTCAAGGCCTTCGGTTAGAGTCCGAGAAATTGGCATGGGTATGAGAGGTTAAAACTTTCAGTTAGAGTCTGAGAAGTTGGTCGTATGTTATCGCATATGCTTAGGGTATATTGAGTTTGGTTAGGTATTAGCCTAGATGTGCCATTCAAAAATTATTGGTCCTCTCCTAAGATGTCTCTGACCTGAAAATGCAGATTACGTCATGAGGGAAATTCATAAAGGTATATGTGGAAATCATTCAGGAGCAAGATCGCTTGTAAGAATAATAATTAGACAAGGCTATTTTTGACCTCGAATGGAGTATGACGCGGCGGCATATAGTGTGACAAATGCCAAAGATTTGCCCCCGTAAGTCACCTCCCTCACACCGAGATGGTGCCAATGACCAGTCTATGGCCATTCGCCTAATGCGGAGTCGACATACTCAGGCCATTACCCCAAGCTCCATTACAAAGAAAGGTCTTGATCATCCTTATCAACTATTTCACCAAGTGGATAAAGGCAAAACCTCTCGCCAAGATCACTGAGAAAAACACAAGGAATTTTATATGGAAGAACATCATATGCAAATTCGGAATTTTAAAAGTTCTCATCTCGGACAACGCCAAGCAATTCGACAACGATGTGTTCAAATAGTTCTACTCGGATCTCGCCATCTCGCATCATTTCTCCTCACCCGGGCATCCCCAAGTGAATGGCCAGGTAAAGGTTACTAACAGAACCATCCTGAGAAACTTAAAAACAAGAATAGAAAAATCCAAAGGGGAATGGGTAGAAGGCCTGCCGAGTATTATTTGGGCCTATCACACGACAAGCAGGATCCCAACGGGAAAGACACCTTACTCTATGGTCTATAGAACAAAATCAGTTATATCTGTCGAGATCGGAATGCCAAGCTTCAGAACCTCAAATTTCAACAAGGAGAACAATGAAACCGAGCTCAAACTCAATCTTGATCTCCTTGATGAAAGGAGGGAGAGGGCTGAAATACGCCAAGCAGTTTATAAACACCAAGTTGCAAAATACTACAACTAGAGGGTTAAGTACATATCTTTTCTACCAGGCAATCTAGTCCTACGAAATGTCACACTATCTACAAAAGAACCAAACGCAGGGAAGCTCGAACTTACATGGGAAGGCCTTACAAAGTTATCACGGTATCCCGACCAGGGACTTATTGGCTGGAAGACATGAATGGGAAGACACTCCCTCACTCTTGGAACATCAAGCAGTTAAAGAAATACTACCAGTAAATCTTATGCTTGCTATGGTGTTTCTCCCGAATTTCTTGTAATAAATCGCCAATTTTAATAAAATTTCTCCAGTTTATTTTTATTGCCAAGTTCAAGTTTTATTTTGCCAATATCAAGATCGCCAGTTCGTTACAAAACGACGTAGGCATCTTGATCGCCATGTATGATTTTTCCAATATCTTGATCGCCGATATCGCTGAGGCATCTTGACTTCCGTATAGGATGTCACTAATATCAAGATCGCCAGTTCGTTACAAAATGACATAGTCATCTTGATCGCCATGTAGGATTTTGCCAATATCATGATCGCCGATATCGCCGAGGCATTTTGATGCCATTATGAATTTTGCCATTGTGAATATCGCCAAATCTTGATCGCCATTATGAATGTAGCCAAAAATAAAGATTACGAGACATTTTAGTTATCATTCAGGAAATCGCCAATATTGAGACTTTTAGTTCATTCAAAAATGGCATGCAGGCATCGTGATCGCCACTGTTGTTTTTGCCATTATCAAAATTCGAGTTCATTTACGATGGAACATCGCCAATTATTGTTCCAATTTACGTCGCCAGTTAAAGTTTGAATAAATTTGGAAGGCATTTCACCA
>BRYF01000007.1:18219932-18222432 GCA_030159135.1 Actinidia polygama
TTGGCTGAGCCTTTCTGAGCTTCGGCTGTGGCCTCTGAACTCCAGTCGACCAAATGTAAACTTCGATCTTCAGTGAACTAAGATTCCATAGAGTAAATTTGTTTAATAATTTTGATTTTTCTGGCATTCGGCTGACCTCTATACTAGTTTAGTCGTGGACTTATAACTTCGGTCATCCCTGAATTGAAATTCCAGTAAGCATCTTGAGCACTTGTTTTGTTTCTTCAGACTTTTGTTGTGATTTCTTTAGCTTTTATCACCAAGTTTGATCGACCGAACTTGTGACAGTAACAGTCTTAATTTGTTTCAGTTATCAGATCAATCCATTAATTGATTAATTTGAGTTTGAATGATGAATTAATTATTTTGTCTCTTTCATATAAACAATAACATTAAATATGACTTGTAGAGAATTTCAACTCTCACTTTAAACATATGTAATCACATATTTGAGGCCACAGTTATTTTTCTTTACTTAATATGATTTTCAACAAAAGTTTAACCTTAATTTAGTTTTTAACAATTGTAATCATCAAAATTAAATAATCTTTTATTTCAACAAATAGGTTATTTTGGGCATGGGAAACAATACCAACCTTAGACAATATTGTACCCTGGTTTGTACACCCAATTGGAAGCATATGTATAAAAGAAACATTACAGTTATATAAGTCAAGAGTGATAATACATAAACATAAAATTCATATAGAATTTCTATACAGAATGATATGCCTCACCATGTGCCTTTCCATAAGTCCAAATTGCAGAATGAAAAATGGTATACACAGTTTTTATACAAAAATCAATACCAGAACGTGTATAATGGTGGAAGGGGCCTAAAAAGGAAAGAGAAAATACAGGGGAGAAAAAAAAAAGGAGTAGATGCTATTTGTTTTTCTTTTTGGTTGGATTAAGAAAATGAAAAAAAAATATATCATTGGCAAAAATCTGGTTTTTTTGGGTAACTAAAAGAAATCTGGTTTTTGATAGTTATTTATATGAATCACCATTCTATTCACTGTTTTTGTCCTTAATTAGCAAATTTAAGGTCCATACGTACCATAAAGGTTGAGATAACACAAGTAACTTCAACTCTAAGATTTCTAGTTACCATATTTCTAATTCTCTTAAAGGGTTTGACAATTATAATTCAGTTAAGTTGTCTGAATGTGTATATTCAATTAAGTTGCCTTGAGATATCTAAAACCTTTTTTGGCAAATGTAAGAACTTCATTAACTAGATAAAAAAAGTACAAGGAGATGTTTAAAGGATACGGAAGCCAAAACTATGCTATAATACCATGGAAATGTGTGGGAATATCAGCTCGACACAAGGAGATTGACCGAAGTCAACTGCAAGAACAAAAATAGGGCACAATCATAGAAAAAAGCCAAAACGTCTGCTAAAACCTGTATGTGCTAAAATATTACTTTTTTTCCCAATAAAAAAAACTGTTTGCTTGTTTACATTCCCAATTCGCACTCTATTGAGAAATTCTGTTCAAACTGTTTTTTTGCAGACTCAAAGTTTTCTATTTTTTTTTTACGGAATTCTAGTCTAAAACACCCTAAATTTCACTGTTAACTGTGACTACCACGTTCGGCAGCTGGGAACAACTTTTCCGCAACCAGAAAATTTTTCAGCCAATCAAACTTACCATTCGAATACAAAAAGCTATGAAATTTATCTGTCATACCATATGGCGGCAGAGTTAGTAAATATTCATTGTTCGAAAACAACAAATAGTAAAAACAAGATATCTATAGCGTATGGTGGCGGCGTTATACATAAAATATACGCTATTAATAAATAACAACAATAAAAAAAATTTGTTTCAGTAATGGGTGGTTTGGGTATTGGAAATATTGGAAAGTTTAATGAATGCTTGCTTCTGAAATGGTGGTGGACGTTTGGCTCTCAACTAAATGCTTTATGGAGAAGGGTTCTTTGTGCTAAATATGGGATTCATTACAATAGTTGGTGGTAAAAGATGGAAATCAACAGAGGGTGTTCAACAGTTTGGAAAGATATAACTTTGATTGAAAGCAGTACAAAATTTAACTTCTTTGCACACAACGCTATACTTAAGATTGGGGATGGTAAAAGGACCTTATTTGGGAGGGAGATCTGGGTGGGGAACGTTAGTCTTTTGTAGGCTTTCCTTAGATTATTCAGCATCTCAATTGCTAAGGATGCTATGACAGCAGATTTATGGATCTTTAGGGAAGGTTCTTTAGACTGGAGGTTGGCATTTAGAAGGGAACTTTTTGCTTGGGAAGAGGAGAAGGTGCTGGAGCTGACAATGGCTATCCAAAACTCCATGGCAGACATTACAAAACAATCCTAATGTAGTAGCTTGGAGTGCCCGGCCCTATGGAGAATTTTACAATCACTTATAGTGATCTTCTCAAAAAGGACTAATTGTTGAAGTATCTAAAGCTCACCAACTTTAGATGAAAGATGATTACAAAGAGGCTTTTCTATCTAGACTGATATTGC
>BRYF01000007.1:18234932-18242432 GCA_030159135.1 Actinidia polygama
TTGTGCCTATGTATTTCAATTTATATACATCCCCAAATTAAACTTCAAACTTACATAGACTAAATACATAACGTAGGGTCTTGCCCTCACAATACAACATAAGGCCTCTCAGGCTTACAAAACTAAGTCTGATTTGTTCAACCTCCTTACGGCTCCTCGAATTGACTACCTGAAATTATTTTTCTAAAACATAAGTCAAAACTTAATGAAAAACAACGAATGCATGAACGTAAAATACCATGGATCATTTTCATATCATACATAGCATAGCATAGCGTAAGCAATGTGAGCATCGCATAACATTTTTTGAACATTTAACTTTCATAAACATGGCATCACATGCTTTCATAAACATACATAGCATATCATAAAATGTAACAACCCGGCATGACATGATGACCAAGGCCTGAGATATCTCCTTTGTAGATGGCTTTATTTCACGTCCTCCCATCTACCTTTTAGGACTATCTAACTTGGTTTAAGTCCCGTCAGAGGAGACCCCGAGTGTCACATGCATATAATTTGAACATATTCATTTTGCATGTAAATCAACCATCCATAGGTTTTCATTCATATCATAAGAACATATCATAGCATTTGAAGACATGGCATTCGTATTTAAAATAATGTTGATGCATCGAAAGCATGGAAAACATTTGTACATACATAATATACTTTGAAAATATTTTGAAAATACATAATTTTGTTCATAGCATCGTGTTACTCACCTGGATCTCCTGAGTTAGGTGTTAGACTTTGCGTTCCTACACATATGAGGGGCAATACGTCATTATTATGTTCAATAAGGCTAGTGTTACAATCAAATTGATAAAATTCCTCGACTTGACTTAATTGCCTTCTTTCTAGGTCTAACCATCTTGAACATGTACCCTAAGTTCTCAAAAGGTAGTTAAAAGGGCCTAACATACTATGGTTGAATTTACTAAGTATGAAGGGAAAAGATCAAATTTTTCTAAAAATGGTCTTGGCGTTCGAACGTTCAAAAGTGTTCTACTAGTGGCGTTCGAACGCTGGGCCGTTCGAATGCTATTCTTGGGTGTTCGAACGCTCCCTGCGTTCAGTGGCATGAACAGTGACTGGTTCTTGAATTTTCTACCAAAACTCAATCAAACTAACTTGAATCTTTCTAAGGCTTTGAGGTTGTGATATACAACTCAAGAACACTACCATATCTTAAAATGGGTCTTTAAATTGAAACCTAACTTAGTATATCTAAGTTTTAAAATCACACAAAACCCTAACATACAACATACATATATATACATGGGTTTTTGAGTTTATACCTCCCCTTCCAAGATTCCTTGATCTTTAAAAATGGTTTCTATGGTGTTCTCTTCCCCCTTTCTTCTTTCTTTCCTTTTCTTCTTTCTTCTCTTCTCTCCCTTATCTTTCTTTCCTCTCCTTTCTTTCTTCTCTCTCTCGACCGTGTGTGTGTGTGGTGTGAGTTGGAAGTGTGTATATATGTATGGATTATATGTGGTTGTGAAAGTTGGGTTGGGAATGATCCCATGTGATTTTCCCATTTTACTTTCGTGTTCCCTTTTTCATTTTCCTGTTTTTGCTGTGGGCGTTCGAACACTCCTTTTTGGCGTTCGAACGATAAGAACGATTTGGCTTGGTAGGGTTCGAACGCTCTTACTTACAGTTCGAAACTTGCGAGACTTAAAATTTAAGTTTTTGGCCCTACCATTCGAACGCTCCAAATGTGCTGTCAATGGGTGTTCGAACGCCTAGGTAAAATGCTCGACCGTTCGAACGCTCATCCTGGCGTTCAAACACTAAGAAGGATCCTGGGCAGAATTTATAAGTTTAGGGATTTTGAATATTGGCTAACCTAAATTGGTTCTTTTGGACCCTTAAACTTATATTACTCCCTCTAATTATTATACACGTCATAATATACGTAATTAATGGGATTTACGGATACGGGGCGTTACAATAAAGATACAGTCGATATAGCAAATAGACCTGCTCAAGTAATGTGTTCTAAGTTTAGTAAATAAGATATAGACAAGTATACCAAACATAGCTAAACTTGAGAACCATGAATTCAAGTCACTAAATCATATTATGCAAGATTAACATATTAACTCGAATATGATAAAAATATATTTTTATAATAACGATTCATATAAGTGTAGAAAATAGTTTTCATGAAATATGTACAAGTTCTCTAAGAAATACAACACATAGCATGTGAGAACTTGTACAATGCAAGAACCAATGTCTAAATAGTAATACACACAATATCAAGTACATAGACTAGTTCAAGCATGATGTATTTAATAAATTGATACATATGTAATACCAAGTAAAACATACAATTCATGAATCATGATACATCACTAAATGCATCTAGTATATATGCATTAATAAGATACACAATGCGATTAAAAGTATAATGCATATATACATTAAGCCTATTCATGATGCATCCTTGATGCCATCAAATATCATCAAAATAAATATTGATTCAACAGATACATTAACTAGCAATTGTCCGTGTTCACCGGTATTACGTCCAAAAAAATACTTTTTAGGTGTACTCGTTAGAGTTTTATAATCTAAAATACAGATAAGACATAAATATCAGATAAGAGATACATTATATGCATATACAAAGAGATACATTGCTACAAAATAGAGAAAAAATTGTAAAGTATAATGATTTTGAAAAAAGTATTGTTAGTTTGAGAGAAATGAGGGAGAAAGAAATGAGTGTTTTAGTTTTTTTTTGGGGGGGGTCACTAAAATAATAATTCAATGGATAAAATATATGCCCAATTTTAGAGGTTTTTTAATTATTAGATCACAACATATGGCATTACTTGAATGCTAATGCAGGTACATGTGAAGAAATGATGAAAATCGTTGTATTTGCCATAGAATTAAGAGTTCCTATCATAATGCATGACTATTTAACGGGGGGATTCACTGCAAATACTACTTTGGCTCATTATTGCCGAGATAATGGCCTACATCTTCACATCCATCGTGCAATGCATGCAGTTATTGATTGATAGGCAGAAGAATCATGGTATACACTTTCGTGTACTAGCTAAAGCATTATGCATGTCTGGTAGAGATTATGTTCACTCTGGTACTGTAGTAGGTAAATTTGAAGGGGAAATGGTTTCACACATTTGAAAAGAAAAAAGTGATATTTTTTAGGAGAAAAAAAATAGTCTCAATTGAAATCTCAGCCATTAGATTAACTCAAATGAATTACAGCCGTAGATAACGAGAGATAATTTTGAGATTTCTAATATTATAGATGGAATTCACTCCTCTTACGAGAGTTCATGCGTATGCTTGTGTTGTGTCAATTTGGGATCGGTTTTGATTAATGAGTAACAAATCAAGTTAGCAATTACTGCAGGGCCAAGTACTTAATCATCGGATATGTAACGATATTGACACAGAAGCTTCTGACTCTGTTCCAATATTTTGTGTCACCACTTTGTCACCAAATGAATTTTAATAATTGAATGCCCTTGACTTGTAAGCGAACACAAAAATGTATGGCGTAAAATGTAAGACCAGGGGCATGGTATGGATGTAGCAATTCACGTCATAGTGAAAAAATAGTTGTCTTAATTGTTTTTCTTTTCTATTCTTTTATTGAAAAATAACTAAATACTCTGGTCTACCTAGTACCGAGTTGAACTTTGGTAATGTGATGCATGATATGATTTCAAGGCATATTCATTTAGCGCATGGCTGGTCTAAAGTTGGGGTTTGAACTGCACCAACCAATTTAAGTATTTAAAATTTAATTTAATGATTCAAATAATTCATATGGTAGACCTTATCGAAAATTATGAAATTATAAAAAGTCGCGTTGATCAAACACTGTTTAATATCGGTTTAGTGTTGTTTCATAGCTTAATAAATGAGTATAATACATAGAATTATACTCATTTATGTTGATATAAATTAATATTGATCGACTATTGATTTGTGTCCGATCAATTTTATTTTTTAAAATGTTATAATTATCGATGAGGTCTACCATATAAAGATTTGAATCATCAAAATAGACCTAAAAAAAATTCAAAATATTTGAATTACACTAATAAAGTCCAAATCTCAACCTTCAAATAAACGTGGTCCATTTATTAGTCACAAGTACTTAATGAACTTTCAACCGTACTCTCTTCGCACTAAGAAGGCATTTCAAAACAAATGGCTGTGATTAAAACTGAAAAAAGAATTAGGCCGTGAATGCTTGTCACTATGAGTCGTGAAAGGTACATACACATGTATGAGTAATATTATAGTTACCAATTGTTGTAGCTTTATAAATGACGGTAATTACGTTACTTGATAAACCTTACATAACACATATAATTAGACTATGTAAAGTATTATATTAGATCGATGATACTTAAATGTCGTGTACAAAACTACCACAATATTATCACGTTGTTTTGGTTTTTTGTTTTTCATTTTTGCGTTACTTTGTTTTTAATGTTTTTTTCCTGCTATCTGATCAAAATTTATACTTTTCATTTTCTCTTCATAAGAGAGTTCAAAAATATAAAAGTTTTTATCTAATTCAAAAAAAATTAATTAAAGATGAAAAAAAATTATTTTTATCCTAACAGAAATCATCTAAAATGATTTTTATCGTCTTTAGTAAAAAAAATCAAATTAGGCAAAAATTCTTACAATTTCGGATTTCTCTTGTCAAGAAAAAATAAAAAAATATAAAATTTTAATCAAACGGAGAAAAAGAATACTAAATACAAAACAAAACTCAAAAAATAAGGGAAAAAAAAACAATAACCCAAACTAGGTAGTCATGCAATCCTCATGAGTTAATCAACTTGTTAAAATCCTAACTTCATGATCAAGGAATTGTCAGTTCGAGTTCGGTCCCCTCAGAGCCTCTGGAGGTTTTGCTAAGTCGTTTATTTCATGATCCTAGATTAACATCTCTCAGATCCAATTGAATAGACTCAAAAAAATTACAGACATAGTCATACATATTCATATATATGTGTGTGTGTGAGAGGGACGTGTGAGTTTAGGAAATGAGAGAAAGAAAATCAAAGATAGACACCTGCGGTGGTCCTGCAGTGGTGAGAATAGCTGTAGTCAACCACCATTAGGAGGGCCTAGCTACAACACAGAAATAGTAATATTGGCTGCCAGAGTTATTTTCGGGAAACGGCTCTTCGACGGTCAAGTTAGATGACCAGGGAATGTACGTAGAGAGAGAGTATATGCTTTTTTTATCTTTTCTACCTCTTCTATTACAGCGTCCACATACTCGGTTGTGGACCTTCTTCCTCATTGTTTCACTGGTCGAGCCTTAGGGAGGACATTAAACTCATGTTTGATGAAATTAGGGTCTATCTCGGGCATCTCGTAGGGGGTCCATGCAAAGACCTCATATTTGTTATAAGGAACTAGATGAGCTTGGTTCTTTCTCGTTCCTCGAGGGTTGCACTAGTGAGAAAGAAACGATCCGAGCTTGGTTCATCCAATTCGTAGTGTATCGGCCCTCCACGACCTTAGCCTTAGGGTCTCTCTCGTTCTCTTCCAGAACTTTGTGCTTTTCCTCAATCAATTTCACTTCTTTCATGGCCACCTTAGTGGAGATCGTAGCGAGGTAACATTGTTTGGCTGCCACTTGATCGCCATAAAGGGTTTGTTCACCTCGGGGGTGGCAAATTTGATAACTTGGTGCAATGTGGAAGCCACTCCCTTCATCTTGTGCAACCAATCTCGGCCAACAATCACATTATACGGGTAAGGTTTATCGACAACAATGAACTCTGTCACCAACTCTTGGCAACTCGGATTTTGAGGGTTACGATTCCCTAGGGCGAATGAGACTGAGTGTTATAACTGACAAAGGGGCTCGAGCGGGTTTTAGGTCTGTTTTGACAGTTTAAGTTATTTTAAGAGGTCATAATACATCACCTCGACATAGCTTCCTATGTCGACCAGGATCATTTTCACGTTGTAATTGTTGATCCTGAGCTAGATGACCAGGGGATCAGCATGGAGGGTTGGACCATTTACAGGTCGGCTTTAGAAAACGTGATGCTTCCTGGTTCAAACACTGATTGTCTTGGCTTCTTAGTCGTAGATTAGACCGAGAGGACCTCGAGAGGACCTCGTTCATTTGTTTGATGATGCAAATCTCCCCCCGGATTCTATTCTTTAGATTTGGGTGATTTGGCGGTCCCCTATCATGTGACTACTGCCTAAGGAAAGGTCCTCCTCTAAGGTGTTGTCTGTTTCCTTATTGCTTTGGTCAAACCTAGGATTTGGTTTGACATCGGCTTCCTCTACTCTAGTCTTTTCTTGATCAACAAAATCTTTCAAATGTCCGTTCTAAACGAGTTGCTCAAGAAAATGCTTCAGAGCTCAGCAATTCTTGATTTTGTGCCCCTTCTCCTCATGAAAGGAACACTTTCACTATTGATTGCGCCTTTGGGGATCCCCTCCCCTGGTCGGGCTTCTTGAAATGCGGCTTATCTCGAATTTGGGCGTGGAGCTTGTAGATTGGTTCCTTGTAAACCAAATTGATTCCCTGCCTTACCTAGTTCTTGTAATCACCAGAGCCTTCCTTTCGCCTTTTGAATTGCCATTCGCTCTAAGAAGTTATGCATGTAGTTCGTTTCTCTTGTCAGATGTCATCTTCTAGCCGAGCAAACATTTTGACCCAAGACATGAGGTCCCGGAGATTGGCCCGAGGGCTGAGCGTCAGATCTTCCCAAAGCCGTTCTCTAAGAGTTAGCCCGAGCTTGTAGCTGGCTACTACTAACTCTTCTAAACATTCTTCATTCTCATTATAAGTCTCCAAATAATGCTTCCTGTAATTACGGAGTAATTTGTTCTTTCCCTTTCTGAGTGTCAAAAAAGAGCCAACGTCCTTTGGTGCCTTTGTGTTTATGACGAACCGAGTTATGAATGATTCAATGAGCTGATGAAAGCTCCCAATTGATCCTACGGGTAACCGGTCGAACCATTTTAACTTGAGATCCCCTAAACTCGATGGAAACACCCGACACATCAAGGCGTTCAGATGTTTCTAGAGGGTCATCATTTGTCTTATGTGACTGGTGTGGGAGCTCGGGTTCAACTTCCCATCATACAAAGTGAACTTAGGCAACGTGAACTTTTCTGGCAGGTCCATTCCCTCAATGTCTCAAAAGAATGGTGTTCCGTACCTCGGAACTAGTTCCTTTGGCTCGGGACTGGTCGTGCAAGCTACTGTCCTGTCAGAATGATGACTTTGTCCGATGCCGCCGTTATTCGGTTATTGAGATTAGCACGTAGATCATTTTTTTGATTTTGCTTGGCATTGAGTGTCTCGCAGAGATTCATGCTGGAGTGAGCTCGACTTGGCAATACCCTTCGCTTGCTCGATGCCACGGATTTATTATCGCTACGACTATCCAAGCTGACATGGGATCTATGTTGCTTCCTATTTTGACCTTCTAAAGGTAGAAGGTTTGATCT
>BRYF01000007.1:18272432-18274932 GCA_030159135.1 Actinidia polygama
ACCTTCAATTTACCAAAATCAAACTCTAATATATGCTATCCAACCCAAATGAAACTCAAAGGAGTCTCTAAAACCGACATTCATTACATATATATACATTACACCTATAACATTCGAGGGTTTAGGATTTTTACCTCTTTCCCAAGCTTCCTCAAGCTCCAAAAATGACTTCTCCTAGCTTGGATTTTTGACTCTCAAGGTTCTCTCTCTCTCTCTCTCTTTCTCCTTCTTCTCCCCCTTTTCCTTTCCTCTTCTTCTTGTTCTTCTCTCTCTCTATACGTGTGTGATGTTTTGTGAAGTGTGTGTGTGGGAAATAATCCCATGTGCCCACCGCTATTTTTATTCCTTTGTTCCTCTTTCTTTCTTTCTTTTTAATTTTTCTACTGTTAACGTTCGAACGCCCTTACCAATGTTCGAACGCTAAGAAGAATTTTGACCATAATGTTCGAACGCACTGAAGGTGTGAAATTGGTTATAGGTGATAGTGTTAGAACGCCCATTATAGCGTTCGAACGCCAAGAAAAAAATTGGTTGGCTAGAGTTCGAATGCTCATATTAGCGTTCGACAATTCTGAGAGCATGTAAATTAGTTATAGGTGTAAGCATTTGAACTCTCCTATTATCGTTCGAATGCTAAGAGAATTTGGCTTTAGCGTTCGAATGCCAATACTAACGCTAAGAAGGATTCTAGGTAGAAAACTGAATTCTAAGGTTTTGATGATATTCTAACTCTAAATTACTCACTTTGACCCTTGAAATCCTAGTCACTCACATTAATTAACATACACGTTTACATATTTAAAGGAAATTTACAAGTTCGGGGTATTACACTTTGACTTAAAAACTTATTTCTCAAGTTCAATTATGTGTTTTATACTTACTTTCATCTTGCACATTGAACTTCGAAATCATTTGATAGGTTTGAACCTTCCATGCACTCACACATTGCTTGTATGACTCTTATATGCCACGTATTATTTTATATAAGTTTTGAGTTATTTTGATTACTTTCCTAAATCTACATTATAGTATTTGTACTATTGAAAGTAATTAAAAATAAGTAAAACTAAATTTGTAAATATTATATGTTTTTATAAATCTTGAGAAACCAACAATATACATGGTCATATTATGATGTACACTTGCTTTGAGTCATTTGAATATTCACACAAGTCTTATTCATGTATAATGACTTGCACAAAGTGTTGGTTTCATCATAACATCACATTCCTTTCATATTAAAATAATATTTCGTTTGTTCTTACAAGTCATAAATATTGTTTATGTGGTATTAGAATTAGTAGAAGTATTAAAGCATGAATAAAACTTGTTTTGACCCTTTCACAAGTTCATTACTTAAGGAATAACTTCAAAAAGAAATTTCAGAAACTTGAGTCGACTTTGAATAGAATTATCTCATGTTTTAAAGATCCAAAATCCAAAATTTTTTGAGTCTATAGTCAAGCCCCGGAAGTTAACTTTCCAATGACACTGATCTAATGACCAAACTTCAAGCATTGAAGAAGTTATGATTAAATGAGTGATACACTATTATATTGCATTTTTGTAGAATTTGTAGTCAGGATGAGTCAATTTCAAATGAGATTATCTCATGCTTCACAAGTTCAAATGCATAATTTTGTGATCCTAAATTGTATCACCATAGTTTAGTTTTCAACTCTGTAAATTTTGTGCAAAAATTTCAAGTAACGAAGAAATTATGACCATATTATTGAAGTATGTTCTGTCAGCCAAAAAAGTTATGTCGACCAAAATTTGGCAAAACATTGACCGATATTTTGAACAACCGCTGAAATTAAAGGAGCATTACCGAAGTTGAAGTTTGGTCGATCGAAGTGTAAACAAAAATTTGAATTTTTCAATCCTGACGCTCTAGATCTGGTTCCAACGGTCCAGATTGAATTCTAATGGCTATATTACTATTCCAATGGACAAATTCTTTAATGATGATATAAATACAGCCCTTGGACTTGTGTAAAAGTATGAATCAAGAGCATTTAAGTCTTTCAACTTGTTGAGTTCAATATTCCAACCTCTTGATCCTTCTTTTGAGCTATATTTGTAATATCCATAAGAGAGAAATAGTGCAACAGAGTTAGATTGTAATATTTACTCTTATAATAGAGTTTTGCTTGAAAAAAATCATCCTCCAACTTTATAAAGGGCTTGCATGCCTTAGAAGAATTTGTGAGTGTTGATTTGAATACTTATTCTTTGGAGGGTTTGTGCAAGTAATTTTTTGAAGAAATTTAGCTCCTCATAATAACTAGGGATAGGGTATTAGCAAGCACCTGAACAAGATTGCCATGGTTGATTAGTTTCTCGAGAAAGCTACGCATTATAAAAGTTTGCAAAGCACTCGTAAAGCTTTGTCATATAGTGGAACACTTAAGGGCGCCTTGAGAAGTGGACGTAGGGAAGCGCAAGTGAATTGCCCGAACCACTATAAATCGTTGTTTGCACTCTCTATCTCTTAACT
>BRYF01000007.1:18309932-18317432 GCA_030159135.1 Actinidia polygama
AGTGGTTAAGAAAAAAGCAAATGAACTAGAATAACAAGAATAAGAAAAATCTAGCAAAGTAGTAGACTTACGGATGCGCTTGGGAAGGTAGGAGGAGGATCCACAATCTCGGAGGTAGAGACTGCACGGATGTGGTCGGAGCATCAGATGTAGAAATACCAATATCTGTAAGGGATGGAGGATGGGTGAACACTGTATCTTCATCCTCAAAAAATGGGTCAATGCGAATGAGATCAGATTTAGTCAAATTATGAGTACTATCAAGAATAGAGAAGAAATGTATATGCTCTAGGAACACAATATAACATGACACATATAATTTCTGAGTAACAGGATTAAAATAACGATATCCTTTTTGACTCTCACCATATCCAAGAAAAATACAAAGTGCAAAATGAGAAGACAACTTACTACATTCTACATGAGGACGAAGCACAAAACAAGCACAACCAAATACTCTTAAAGAAGAATAATCCGAAAGACGACCATGCAATTTTTCAAAAGGAGATATGCTTGAAATATGAGATGATGGGATCATATTAACGACACGAGCAATAGCGAGAACTTCCTAGCCCTAAAAAATACTAGGAATAAAAGTAGACAGTAAGAGAGACTGAGCAGTTTCAACAATATGCTGATGTTTTCTCTCGATAACTCTATTCTTCTCTAGAGTATCTGATGAACAGTTCCATCTAAAGCAAGCAACTCAGAAAGTTCATTATAAATATATTCACCACACAAATCACATCAAAAATATTTGATAATAGTAGAATGTTGTATTTTCACGAGAGCACGAAAGGATTTATAAATACCCAAAAATTTAGAACAGTTTTTCATAAGATAAACCCAACAATAACGAGTGTAATCATCAATAAAAGAAATATAATAATGAGAGCCACCTTTAGTAGCAATGGGACAACATCGCCACACATCAAAATGAACTAAATCAAAAGGTGTAAAAGAATAAGAAATACTTCTATTAAAAGGTAGAGCAAAAATTTTTACCAGTTTACAACCACTTCAAGTAGAAATATCATGTGTTGGCAAAGTTTGTAAGCCTCCACCGTACTTTAAACGAGAAGACGAGACATGACCTAGATGAGAATGCCATAAATAAAAACTAGAAAAAGGACTCAAACGAAAAGATGACAAATCGACACTAGAAGCAGTACTTGCAGGGACATTTAGCTGGTCTAAGACATTTAATCGTCCCTGCCTTTGGCCTATCTCAATCAGCTTCTAGGTTTGCGAGTCCTGTACCTGAGAAGAAGTGGAAGAAAAAGAAACTAAATAACTAGAGTCACATAATTGAATGACATAAACAAGATTCAAGAAAAGATTAGGGATGTAATACACATCAGAAAGAGAGATATTAGTTGCAACTACAGATCCAACACACGCTAATGGCATAGGGGTGCCATCAACAGTCATGACAGATACATGTGATGTAGAAGACAATGAAGTAAAAGCAAACGAGTCTGGTGACATCTGATGAGAGGTTCCAGAGTCTAAAACCCACAAGATGAAAATATACCTGAGAAACTAGAAGAAGACAAACTGACAGAGGATAAGGCAGACATAGTAGATGGCTGAGTGTGCAAGAATATCTGGAACTGTTCAACAAGAGTAGCCATTGTGGGACAGGAAGACGGTGGAGTTCCAAAACCAAATAAGAATGATGGTGAGACAGTTGTTGTAGTATTAGACTGGGGAGGCTTGTATGCTCATTGTTGAGACTGATTGCTTGAACTTCTTTGTTGAGGCAGATTTTGAGCTCGGTTAAGCAACAAAGGATATTGGGCCTTCTAGTAATCCTTGCGCTTACAGAAACTGCATTCATCAAATCCAACCTTTGGCCTTGATGGAGAACTGGAAGGTGGTATGTTAGGCACTGTAAAAACAGATGGATTCAGTGCAGGAAGAATGCTTTTGTTGGATGATTGAGACTTAAGTCGAATCTCTTCTGCCAAAAGCTCACTGACCACTGAATCTAGTGGAGGAAATAGGTTGCGATGCAAAATTGAACCAAAAAGGCCCTCAAAATCATCACGAAGAGCTATCAGAAATTGCACAAGTCGTTGTTCCTCTCTACGAGCAATGTATGGTGCAAACCCTTATAATTCAGCAGATTCTATTAGTGACAATTGATCCCAAAGATCAGACATTGCAAGATAAAATTATTGAATAGCCATGGTGTTCTGAACAAGAGCTCGAATATCAGATTCCAATTGGTACTATTTTACAAAATTAGACTGTGTATACAACCTCTTCAAGTGGTCCCAAATGTCCTTTCTTGTTTCGTACTTTGCCAATTGTGTGCCGATTGAGTGCTCACTAGAGTTGTTGATCCAAGTGATGATTTTGGAATTGTTGACGTCTCAAACTTCTAACTTTTCTGCAAATTTTTCATCTTCGAGATCTGTAGGTTGACCCATGGTGCCCATAACATAACCCTACATTTTTTTCGTTTCAGAAAATACTTCATAACATAACTCCAATACGAATAATTCTTTCCATCCAATCTCATGCTGATAGCCTGCAGCGAATCCTCCCATCATTGTGAAAAATATCAGAATCCCAATCAACTAGAGAGTATTCGATCCCCCTAAAAAATTGTGCGATCTCAAGAAAAATAAAAGTGCGAAAACTATAATCTGAGAACTACTATCTCAAAAAAAATAATGGTGCAAAAATTATAATCTGAAAACTACAATCTTAAAAAAAAAACAATGATACCAGAAAAAATAGGATACAATCGTAGGATACAAGGTCTACAGTCCGCAAAAATTGTGAATGAGATTAAACTTCCTTCCATACAATCATATGATACAAGGTCCATCATGATCAATACTCTGATACCATGTGAAAATATCAAGAAGAGAAAGAAAAGGGAAGCTAGGATTTCATAGAATTCATAATAATGATACAAGAAAAATAAAAAAGAGTTTAAATAACCCTAATATCAAAGGTAATAAATTATTACTTTACCCTTACTGCTAATGACAAAACAAATAAGTAAATATACATAAATATAATTCGAACAGTTTTGACCCTTTTGCCCATGCACGAGATGATCGATAAGTTGCATTATATCGCGGGATAATAGGAGATGATGGATAGTACATTGTTTTGGAGAGAGTTTTCCCTCCACGAATAAGCCATTCTATAAATCGGGCCCAAAAAACCATTAAATTTTTTTTTCGAATTAGACGATTTTTTTATATTTTCAGACTGTTCTCATCGAGAAAAACTATAAAATTTGATCAAACGACAAAATAAATTAACTAAAGACAAAAAACTCAAAAACCAAAGTAACAAAAAATCCAAAAAAACTCATATCCCAAACTGGGTCTAAATACAACAGTCAAACAACAAAAATGGTATTTCTATACTAAAAAATCATCAAAATTTTCATGTGCTTCTCACATAACCTTTTTCCATCCAAAAATCTAACAGATTCATAACGAAAGGGGGTTAAGTGTCAAAATATAAATCATATGACGGCTTACTATTGAGTCCGGGTTAGTATAATTTACCCTAATTTTTATTGACTCATGATTTATATACTTATACTTTACCAAATACAATTTATGTTTAAGAAAATAATAAATAACAAAATTGTAAATGTATAGAGAGGAGAAATTCAGGTAATTAAAATAACTATTAAGGACCTTATTGTAACTTTGCCACACAAAAAGTGGAGTATATTTTCCACTTTTCTATAAAACTATAAAGCCGAGTGAACATTATTTGCACTTTTTTTTGGTAATCGGGTGTCCAGTTTCAGTTGGTCTAGAAGTATAAATGACTTTTTCGGTTTGATTTTGAACAAAAATTTAATTTTAGTTAGAACTGAAAATTTGGGTTATGCCCAAGTCAAAACCAAACTAAACTAAACCAAATCAAACCAAATGGGATAATAAACCGAATGGTTCGGTTTGAATAATTTCGTTTGATTTTCAGTTTATTCGGCTTCGACCAAATTTATTGGTCTCCAAATTAAACCACCGGATCACATAAATAATCATCAGATTAGCTATATTACTATGAGTGGAAGCAATAAGTATTCAAACAAAGTACAAAAAGAAGTATTTCCTCACACATTAAAGATAAAATTACAAATTACCTACGAAAGAGCTATCGTTTGTTGATTCCAATACATCTAACGAGTAAAACTAAGTTCATGAAGTAGGAATATGGAATATAAATAATAACATACAAATAACAAGTAAAAAACGAATACATGAATATCAAATTTTGGTTTGGTTAGGTTTGATCGAAATGGTTTTAAGAACTATAAAATCAAATTGAACCAGAAAATTTTGATTTTCTAAATTTCAAAACTAAACCGATTGAGTTGGTCTACGAAAACAAACCAAATCAAACTTTTCAGTCGGTTTGGTTTTTGTTAAACCCCTACTTACACTCATTTTAAATAATTTCAGGACCATGAAGTTAACGATTGAGCAAATTTTCAGTAGTCTCAAGATTTGAAACGTTTGACTTTCGTGAGATTCAATCTTGTAATCTTAAGAGGACAAACCCTTAAATTGTTCTTTTCTCCCACTCGAACTAAGTAGGAGAAGAGTTAAAAATTCTTACGCTGAGATTGAGTACTAGAAGTGGGTTTCATTCAAACTGATCAAATAGAATCCCAAACTCGCATTGTGAAACGCATTTTTTTTTAATGGCTTATTGTGAAACACATTCGTGAGGTAAGTGGGCTGGAGGGTTGCGTTTCATTTGTTGTATGATTGTATTTGTGTGTCACTCATCATTCCTCTTTTGACTTTTTAAAAAATTTGAAATCAAAAAACGCGGTTTTCAGTTATCCTTTGAGACAATTGTGACAAGAAAACAAAATAACCATGCTTCTTTGCAATGGCCTGCACTGGTGCAGACAATTGTGGCCTCGCGCTAGTTGATGTTGGCTTTGCACCTATTGTAACCCATGATTGGGTACCCATTTGTTGTAAATTGTTTCAGTTTTCAAAGCCTGTACATTTTCATTGTTTATGGCTTTTCCTCTGACTCATTTGGGGTTCTGTTGGGATGAGGGTCTCACCATCTCGTTAACCTTAGTCAAGTGACATGGTTGTTATGGCTACGGTAGATTGTTTGTGATCTAGCTTGGCTTTGATCCTACTAGAGTTGGGCGAGGGTTACATTGGGACTTAAAAGCTAAATCAATTAGGTTCCATCTAATTTCTTTGTGTACTCCCTTTTCTTGAGGAGTGTTCAAGGAGTTGTTTTGCCCACCTGTAGCAGGCATGTATGGGTTTTATTTTGAGTTTTTTTGCAGGTTCCCTATGCTTGAGTGGTGTTCACGGTTTTGCTTTGCCTTCGCATTGTGGTTTGTGCATTGGCTTGAAGCTTGATTAGGGTTTTATATGTTGGTGTTTGCAGCTTCCTCCTCGCCTCCTTTGGATTGGCAGAGCAATAGGGGATATAAAAATATGCAAACATCTATTTACTTTGACTCATCCTTGTGGGTTTGTGAAAGTTTTTTGTTCTTTTTTGTAGTATAAGTTCTTTTTTGTAGGCTTCGGCCATGTTTTGTAGAGCTTGAAGTATGCCCCTTGTAAATGTATAAACGTTTTTGCGTATTTTTTTAAATATATTTAAACGCTTAATTATCCAAAAAAAATCTGTAATTGTTCACATATCATGTGATGCATGGATCAACATTAGCTTTATCTAATGGGTAAAATAGTTAGGTCTATTATTGTAAACAGACTTATTTAATTATTTATGTTCGGCACGATGTTATGTCAAGTGGGTGAGCAAAATATGACTTAAATCTTTAGCAACTTTTGCCTCGCAATGAGATAACAGCATCTCTAATGGTCAAATAGATATATAGATAACTATTGCTATAAAGCAATGATTATGATAAATTCCTATATAAAATATTGTCCCAATATTATGTTAATTTTTTTCCTTACAAATGTCAAATGTCAAATGTCAAATCAAAAATCTATTTGTGGGTTTCGTGGTGATAGATAGAGAGAATAAGTCTTGCTAATTTTTGTCAAATTTAGAATAACATTTGATTGTAAATAAATATAGAAAGTCAAATAACTATCAATTGAAGCACATTTTATGGAAATATATACATATTATAGTTATAGCACACATATACTTGGCCCAGTTTAGAGTAACTTAAAAATCTAATTTCTTTTGCTTTTGACTAATTGAGCAAATGTCGAAAAAAATTTAGGTTGTGTTGTCTAGAATGACTAAAACCTCTCCTAATTTGTGAGGCAAAATCACACACATTAATTAAACTCTAAGGGGTCGGTCAAGTGAAAATTTTACCACGATTAAGGGCCTACCCCTAAATTCACAAATTCAAATCTCCTTGCCAACAATGTTGGCATAAAGATATAATCAATTTTGATGTTTAAACTTATGAGTGTTAAACTATGTTTTTAACACACTTTGAAAATTGTTTTAAAAAATTAAATTAAAAGTCAAAATCACTTCACATGTTGTAAAGATACTTGATCAAATGTTTAACTCAAAAGAGCTGTACACAAGTTTGTTTTGAAACTAAACATGCATGTATATGTTGAAAACATGATTTAAGATTGAATTGAATAAAATGACTCGCATCTCTGAAGAGATACACAATTGAGCTTAAAAGAGTCTATAAATGTTCAAAATAAAATTCGTGAGGCTCTACAAGTCATAATCAATACTATCATGCTAATAAAACTTATAGAAGTGTTAAACTATCTCTTAAACTTATTTTGGATTGTTAATGGCATTGGTATTTGAAAACAATAGTGAAACTACTACTACTGTCATAACAAGTTTTGTCGACCGAAGTTGAAGAACAACGACCGAAGTGGATCAAACCTTCAAATGACAAACTAAGGGTTCACTGGAATCAAAGAGCAACGTCGACCGAAGTTGAGGTTCAGTCGACTGAAGTTGAAGAACATTGATCGAAGTTGATTAAATTTTTAATAAATAAATTAAGGGTTCACTTGAAGCAAATAGCAATCTCGACCGAAGTTGAGTTTCGATCAACTGAAGTTGTTCGAGACTCAACCGAAGTTAAGTTTCAGTCAACCTAAGTTGATCAAATCTTCAAAATAAATAATTGAGGGTTTATTGGAAAACTAAAGTACTCTTAACCGAAGTTAATGAAATCTTCATTTAAAGGAATTGAGAGCTCACTGAAAATTTAGACAAACATCGACCGAAGTTAAAGTTCGGTCGACCGAAATTTGAAAATATTGGTACTTTACGTCTAAATCAAGATCCAACGGCTGGGCTCCGTTTGGCACCAGCTTTTTTTAGCTTTTTCTGTATTTTTTCCTTAAAATAAGCAAAAAAAAATCAAATTGGCATTTTTGGTTTTCTATTTTTTCTTTTTGGCTTAGTTTTAACTAAAATAAAGCCACAAAAGCAAAAAAGCTAAACAATCTTGGTCTTTTGGGTAGCAAGCTTTTAAAAAGTTTGGCTTTTAAGCATTACCAAACGGAGCCTGAG
>BRYF01000007.1:18449932-18452432 GCA_030159135.1 Actinidia polygama
GATCGTAGTGGTTGTCATGTGTATGATCAAGCGTCGGGATAGGAGATAGCGAACGGGCCTAAAGTGGGACGTCTTTTCCTCTTCAGTCGTTTTTCGTCCCTCATTCAATTTTTGTTGGTTGTTCCGCTATTGTTAATAATAGCCATTTTTGGCATAGGAAATTGGGACATCTAATTTTGACACATCTTATGAAACATGGTTATTTGAGCAATACAAATGCATTTTCTTCCTTGTCTTTTGATTGTGCACCTTGTAAACTTGG
This sequence comes from Actinidia polygama, assembly GCA_030159135.1. NCBI lineage: Eukaryota > Viridiplantae > Streptophyta > Magnoliopsida > Ericales > Actinidiaceae > Actinidia > Actinidia polygama. The sequence continues at coordinate 18,450,195 of BRYF01000007.1, forward strand.
TAAAAGCAAATCTTTACCATTTCCTTTACAGGGCAATCGTGCTTTATTCATGCTGATGTTAAGGGGTATGAGTCTGGTTCTTTCTCATGCTCAATACAGGTATTTTGTGACATTTATTGACGATTACAGTCGTTTCACTTGAGTCTATTTTCTTCGTTCTAAAGCTGATGTGTTTTCGACCCTCCAAACTTTTGTTGCCAATGTAGAAATACAATTTTCTACCTGTATTAAGACCATACGCTCAGATTCCGGGGGAGAATATATGTCTCATGATTTTCAATCTTTCCTACAACAGAAGGGTATTCTATCTCAGCGTTCGTGTCCTAACACCCCTCAACAGAATGGAGTCGCCGAGCGTAAGAATAGACATCTTTTACAGGTTATTCATACCTTGATGCTTGAATTTTATGTCCCTCCTAGATTTTGGGTAGAGGCATTATCTACGGCTGTATATTTGATTAATCGTCTGCCTTCTCCTACCTTGCATCTTGATTATGCATATTCTCGTTTGTTTGGGGTTCCTCTTGACTATAATTCTCTACATGTTTTTGGTTGTGTCTGTTTTGTTCACTTACCTCCCATTGAACGTCACAAACTTGCTACTCAAGCTGTTCAGTGTGCTTTTCATAGCTATAGTAACTCTCATAAAGGGTTTGTGTGTTATGATGCGGATGCTAACAAGCTTTGTATTTCTCGAAATGTGATTTTTTTTAAAATCAATATTTCTTTTCGTCTCATACTAATCTTGTTTCTTCCTCTATTTCGCTTCGTCATTTTGATGATGTGTCTAGTACTCCTACTCGTTTTCAGCTAGGTATTGTGTATCAATGATGTTGCCCACTACCTCTCCCTTCCTCTGAACCACCACCTGATCCTGTCTTGTATGAGCCCCGCCAGTCTACTAGGGTTTCCCGGCCTCCAGATTGGTATGGGTTGTCGTCTTTTGCTCTTTAGGCTACTCTTGATACTACTTATGTGCCTAAGTATTATTCTCAGGCTTCTACTCATGAATGTTGGTGCCAGGCTATGTAGGACGAACTTAAGGCTTTTCAGGACAATCACACTTGGGACATCGTCCCTTGTTCTGTTGGAGTTAAGCTTATTGGGTGCAAATGGGTATACACCATCAAGCTACGTGCTAATGGCACTATCGAAAGACATAAAATTCGTTTGGTGGCACTCGGGAATCAGCAAGAGTATGGGCTTGATTATGAGGAAACATTCACTCCCGTGGCCAAAATGACTACTGTCCGCACCGTTATGGCCATTGCTGTTTCAAAAGGATGGTTGCTTCGCCAGATGGATGTGAAGAATGCATTTTTACATGGTGATATCTGAAGGAAGAAATATTTGTTTCCTCCTCGTGGATTGTTTCCTCCCTCTTCTGTTGAAGTTTGTCGCTTGAAGCGGTCTCCATATGGTTTGAAGCAAACACCGTGGGCATGGTTTGAGAAGTTTCGTACTACTCTACTGGTGACTCCTCTCTCTTCTTTTGCAAGACTGCTATTGGGATCGTTGTCCTCGTGTATGTCGATGATATTGTGATTACTGGATCTAATCTCTAGTTAATTGAGCAGCTCTAGCAGCGCTTAAAATCTTCGTTTCATATGAAAGATCTTGGTGCACTGCAGTATTTTCTTGGACTTGAGGTCCAACATTGTCCGAATGGCATGCTCTTACATCAGCATAAGTATACCCAAGAACTTCTTTCGTAGCCGGTCTTCAACCGATTGGGTTGGTTGTACGGATACTCGTCGTTCTGTTACGGGTTGGTGTATGTTTCTTGGCGAAACCCTTATTTCTTGGAAGAGTAAAAAGCAAACTCGTGTCGAAGTCATCCATCGAGTCTGAATATCGGGCTATGTCGTTTGCCTGTTATGAAATTGAATGACTTCAAGGGTTGTTAGGCGAACTTAGTGTTCCGCAGCTTACTCCTACTCTTCATGCTAATAATATCAGTGCTATTTAGATTGCTGCCAATCCCGTATTTCATGAGCGCGCCAAACATATTGAAGTGGATTCATGAAGCCCTTGTTCGCCATGAGATTACTCTTCCACACATTTCCACTTAACACCAAACTGCTGATGTCTTCACCAAGGCTCTCTCTCATCATCGCCATCAGTTCCTGATTGACAAATTGATGCTTCTTGATCGCTCATCATCAATTTTGAGGGGGGATGTTAGCAGAATTGACAGTTGGATATGTGTTGGCCTAGTCTATCAAGGCAGCATATATT
>BRYF01000007.1:18492432-18494932 GCA_030159135.1 Actinidia polygama
CTTCCCCTGCAGTCGCCTTGATTGCCACCTTACTCGACGATGCCTTAGCCTTGTCAAGGACCTTGATGGAAGACCCTTTCTTCTTCTCCTTAAGCGATAAGATGGGACCCTTCTTCTTTGCATCGGATACCGATTTTCCCTTTTTTAATGGTGAGATGTTTGGCACCTTGTCCTTGGGACGTTTCTCTCCAATGACTACCCCCTTTGAAGCCTGGGTCGACTTCACTGCCGGGTTTGCACTCTTGGATGCCCCCGTTAGATGGACGAGATTTTTTAGATTGATTTTCTTTGACATAGCTACAAAAAGAAAAAACCAATGTCAGTAAATAGAAGAGATAGAATACTTGGTAAAGAATGGAGATACTACCGTCCGATCTGAGCTTTGGGGGCAACCGTGGATCCGACAAGGCCTCCGAGCTAGGGCTCGAGCTTGAGCTCGAGATACCTAATTCCAAACCAGGGATGAGTGGTCATACTTTTTCCCCTAGTAGCCTTAACAATGTTAGGTCAGGAATGCGAGGTAAAACTTTTCTTATTTTCTTCCTAATAGTTCCAATGTATTCTACTGAGCTATCTTGGGAATAGTCGTCTCGGTGAGGTTCATCTCGGGAATGATGAGACTCACCCACGTCGCCCACGACTGGAGTCGCACGGCTTGTCGGGATATCTTTGCCATTGTCTCTGTCGCTAGACGCCATTGATTTGGAGTCGAGCTTGAAGCACCTACTGAAAGACTTGGATTCGAGAACCTTTTTAATTATGAAAAGTCTCCTCCTGATAGTTAGTTCAGGATCCCGTCAAGCCTTTCCTACTCAGTCGTAGACAAGACACGTCACGCCTCGGTCAAACAAGACCCGACCTCGTAAGCAAACATTCAAACTAAAGAAAAGTCAACAAAATATAATGTGACAATATATTGTCATTATATCATAGTACAGATAAATTCCTCTCGTGGGACCATACTCTCCATGAGCTATCAAGACAAAATGATATCCCATAGACAATGCTCACACAGGACAAAAAAAATATTATAATTTCCAAAAATGTACATTAGTATGTTTATCAAAATAAAATACACATCCAACATCCACATGCCTCAAGATTCAAGATAAACCTCGGTACCTGAAAGTTATGTAATAGTAAAGGTGAGTTACCTTGAAAAGATTTAACAATAGGCTTGATGTCTCAAGCCAAAAACTAGGATTTAATAATCCTTTGATATCAAAATACACCATTTCGATTCATGATTTCTCAAATCAATGATTTCACAAGTTTTTTGACTTTTCTCAAAAAGCATTAATCATTTCGAATGACATACTTAGGCTAGTACCTAACCGGCCTCATCTTGCACTAAGCATATGAGACAATATTCGACCAACTTTTTGGACTTTCACCGAAGGCTATGACATTTCTAATATCCGGCCAACTTCTTGGACTTTCACCGAATGCTTTGACATTCCCAATATCTGGCCAACTTCTCAGTCACTAACCGAAGGCTTTGACATTCCCTCCTACGCGGTTGTTATCTAGATTTTGCACCTTGTGCTTAATCTAAGCCATCTTATTCCGGGTACACTAATGTACCAAATTCGGCACTACCTAGCGTGTCATTCCCAAAACCATTTCCAAATTCTAACGTTCATAAAGATTACATTTGTCAAAAACCATAATGTAAACAACATAACGTGCAAGGATTAAAACCGTCAATAATAATCATTATTGAAACCATTCGAATGTATTTACTATAAACAATGTTCATAATCATTAACATAAACTAAATGTATTTACTAATATTTCATAAACTGCGAAAGTAGGTGACTACCGATAGTGGTTTGGACACTACCGGTAGACAGTGTCCCAGAGACAAAATCAAGTAAATCACTACCGGCAGTGAAAATGTGTACTGTCATGATTCAACCCATTTATACACGTGGGTCCACCCTTATGATAGGTGTCGTCGTGACCGGCCAGTGAGTCTCACTCACTAAGACCTATTACTCAACTAGTTTAGGGATTTTCTTGTCTTTCAAGACATTTATACTCAAATACAATAATATGTATGAAAGCATATTGACAATTATCAAGAGCTGACGTGTCATACCAAAATATCCAAATAGCTTTACATTCTTCTTGTATATAAATATTTACAACTACGGTTCTGGACACAAGATCGGCACAACTGTCATCAAAACTATAATATTCAAAAGAACTAACATCCTATTCTAATCACGTAGAAAAGCTAGATGATTCGCTCCCAGAAGTGAATTCCTATACTAATAATCTAGACTTATACCTTAAACCATGATCAGAATACAAAACCCAATCCGTCGGCCCTACACCCCTAGCAATGCAGTCACAAATCACCCTTGCCTCCACATCCTACTGTTGTGTCTCAATAACCCAACTAATGATAGTTGGTTCCGCGAATAATGTGAACAACGTAGCGAACTCGTTTGTCTCGTCGAGAAGTAAGTCATAATCACCGATATTTTGAAGCATC
>BRYF01000007.1:18507432-18509932 GCA_030159135.1 Actinidia polygama
CACATGCCTCAGATTCAATAAAAACCTCGGTACTTGAAAGTTATGTAATAGTGAAGGTGAGTTACCTTGAAAATATTTAATAATGGGCTTGATGTCTCAAGTCAAAACCATGATACATATGTATATGATGAAAACGTGATGCAATGAACTATATTTTCATTCACATCAAATTATACCTTTTTCAACTCATGATTTATGAAATCAACAAGTTCTCAAGTTCCCGAATTTTCTCAAAAAGTATTGATCAAATCCTTTCATATCAAAATACACCATTCTGTGATTTCTCAAAGCAATGATTTCACAATTTTTTTTGTTTTTTCTCAAAAATTATTAATCATTTCGAATGACACACCTAGACTAGTACTTAACTGGCCTCATCATGCACTAAGCATATGAGACAATATCCGGCTAACTTTTTGGACTTTCATCGAAAGCTATGACATTCCCAATATCTGGCCAACTTCTTGGACGTTCACTGAAGGCTTTGACATTCCCAATATCCAGCCAACTTTTCAGTCACTAACCGAAGGCTTTGACATTCCCTCCTATACGGTTATTATCTAGGTCTTGCACTTCGGGCTTAATCTAAGCCATCTTATTCCGGGTACACTAATGTACCAAATTTGGCACTACCTAGCGTGTCATTCCTAAAACCATTTCCAAATTCCAACGTTCATAAAGATTACATTTGTCAAAAGCTATAATGTAGACAACATAATGTGTAAGTATTAAAATCGTCAATAATAATCATTATTAAAACCATTCGAATACATTTACTATAAACAATGTTCATAATCATTAACATAAAACAAATGTATTTACTTTAAAATATTTTATAAACTATAAAAGCAGGTGACTATCGGTAATGGTCTGGACGCTATCGATAGACAGTGTCCCAGAGACAAAACCAAATAAATCATTACTAGTAGTGAAAATGAGTACTACCGGTAGAAGACCATCTAGAGAAGAAATACAAATATACACTACTGGTAGTGAAAAGAGTACTACCGATAGAAGACCATTCAGTGGCTAAATGCAATAGATCACTACCGGTAGTGGAAAAGAGTTCTACTGGTAGACTACGATCCAGTGGCAAAATACGAATAATCACTACCGATAGTGGAAACGAGTACTACCGGTAAACAGACATCTAGTGGCAAAATGTAAATATCTACTACCGGTAGTGGAAAAATAACTACCGGTAGATCGGGCAACCCAGTTGTTCTTCAGAAATAAAGGGAACGACCGGTAAACAACGCAGAAAATAGTGTGTTCCCAGATCTTAAAACTTCCGATTTTGCATATAAACCAAACCTTCCATTTAAGGTTCAACACCCAAAATAATACCTCAATAGGCTATGTATAAGACATTAACACAACCCCAAAATTAAATCCCAATAAGAAAACCCCCTTTAGCTCAATAAATGCAATGAAAGCTCTCCAAAGTTGAAGAAGATGAGAAGATGCTCACAAGCTCCAACTTGCTACGAATCCAAACCTTCTTGGTTCAAAAGGAAGCCCCCGTTGAGTAGATAATCTCTCCAAAGGATCACCACTAGAATCTCACTCTAACTCACCCGACTCTAAGCTTAAATGCTAAAACCCTAGAGAGAGAGAAAAGAGGAAACGTGAAAAGAAAAAGGAAAGGCAAAGAAATGAGAGAGAGAGAGAGAGAGAAAGTGTAAGGTAAAAGTTACTTTTGACCCTTAGGCCTTGTTTGGCTCACACCCAAAATAAAAATCCAACTTTGGATTCAAATTAAACCCAATCTCACACAAACCCAACTACAAGCCCACTAGCAATTACAATGGCCTATACTCAATGGCCCAAAACAAAATATAACATTCCAAGTGGCCAATTAAGTTTAATGGGTCAACTTATTTTCAAAACTAATATTTTTGCATATATATATATATATACATGGATATATATATACACATCGTACGATGGTGTCACCTATGCGTCATAATAAAAAATATTTTTGAAACCTTACAAGACAGGCGGTTTGTTGCAATGCTTACCTGAAAAGGGAGAAACAATTATGAGTCACGAAAGAGGTGCTACACTTGTCAATTAAAATAACGACTTAATAGAAAAAAATTGACTTGGGGTGCTGATTGGACTATATAATTGTAGTCCAAGTGCTGCTAAATTACCCTAAGTTGATCCTAGATTAGTTTAATTATGTATTTTTATTGTGATTTGCACTTATAGTTGTGTTCGAGTTCATTGTAGGTTAATATTGATAAAAAAAAGAATTGAAGCTATAAAAGTACAACAGAGTGCGAGCACGTGTATCGAGAGCCATTGCCAAAAGTTATCTTTGTTGTTGGGGTACCCCCCGAGCAGGGTCTTCTTTGACCTGGCCTTGAAGTAGAGCCATCCAGAGTCTAGCTTTGGATTTTTGTACAAGGTAAACAGGCTCTTGAACTTGTTGAGGGAGATGGAAAAATTTGTGGGCTCGCCACACTACCATCGCACAAACAAGACTTCGCCGCGC
>BRYF01000007.1:18527432-18534932 GCA_030159135.1 Actinidia polygama
ATATGTAAATGAGATGTAAACTATAAATGTAAAGTGGCATGCTTTAACTACTTAGTATTTGCTAGATATTTTAACTTCTTCTCTCTTTATGTAACTCAACTAAATTTTAAGGTACGATGATATTATTTGGAGGATTTTGCAATGAAAATACGTTTTATATCTTAAGATGATTTTACGGGATCGGTAATGGCTTTATACAATGTTCAAACACCTAGAGTGCAATAGATCTAAGCATTATTTTTACCAAATGGACTTATTAACAAATAATTAAAGCTGTATACAACTCTAAGTTTTAATCTTAAGAACACTATTAATCAACCTAAAATGAGTATTGAAACTATTTAAAGGAGAGAAGAAGTCAATTCATGCCAAAGTTTGGAGAAAGACATAGTCCTTGGACTAAGTCAATAGATCTAGCCTTCTATGGGTGAAAAAAACTCAAACATACATGAATCACTAGCTGTCACGCCCCGCACCCTGGCCCATGCAGATCGAGGGCGCATGACTAGCCGACAGCCTGGCTACCAAGGTCAACATACATTAAACCGGTTGAACACCTGTGTATAATTATTTAAAATGATACAAAATTTTGCGAAAATATCATAATACGAAAAAGTAAAAGTGTAGTTGACCTTACAGAGTTGTGCCTAAGTTCCATATACATACATTACTTTCTTGAGGCTACAACTATGATAGTATCATAACATCTATACAAAATATGGGGTCTAGCCCGTCTACAAAATATCATAAGGCCATTGGGTTACAAAACTAGAATCTGCCTGATATGTCATGCCCCGCAACCCGGCCTATGCGGATCGTGGGCACGTGATGGCCGGCGGCTGACCCACTAAGGCCAACTTACCATTTCTTCCGGTTGATCACCTGTGCATGTGCATTTATAATGCTAATAATTTTTCTTTTCGCGGAAACGTCATAGTATATAAAAACAACAAAGTGTGTATGTCCATACAGTGTTTAGAGCTGTGCCTATGTATTTCAATTTACATACATCCCAAATCAAACTTCAAACTTACATAGACTAAATACATAACATAGGGCCTCGCCCTCACAATACAACATAAAGCCTCTCGGGATTACAAAACTAAGTCTGACTTGTTCAACCTCCTTTCGGCTCCTTGGATTGACTACCTGAAAGTTGTTTTTCTAAAACATAAGCTAAAGCTTAGTGAATAACAATGAATGCATGAACGTAAAATACCATGGATTAATTTCCTATCATACATAGCATAGCATAGCGTAAGCAATGTGAGCATCGTATACATTTCTTGAACATTTAACTTTCATAAACATGGCATCACATGCTTTCATAAACATACATAGCATATCTTAAAAACGTAACAACCCGGCATGACATGATGACCATATAGGTCGGGTGGCTCTTTAGGCCTGAGATATCTCTTTTGTATATGGCTTTATTTCACGTCCTCCCATCTACCTTTTAGGACTGGCTGACTTGGTTTAAGTCCCGTCAGTGGGGACCCCGAGTGTCACATGCATATAATTTGAACATACTTGTTTTCGTATAAACCAAGCATCCATGGGTTTTCATACATAACATAAACATTGGCATACTTTTGCAAGACATGACATTACATTACAAATACATTTGACGCATGAAAAGCATGGAAAACGTTTGTACATACATAATATACTTTGAAAACATTTTGAAAATACATAGTTTTGTTCATAGCATCGTGTTACTCACCTGGATCTCCTTGGCTAGATTCTAGACTGCGTGTCCCTACAAGCGAAGTAAGGAATTATTAATACTAGGTTAAGAATCTCTTAACATGGTCTAAGAACTCATATAGGTTAATTAATTACCTAAAATACCTTGGTCAAACTCACTAAGCCTTAGGGAAAAAGTTCAATTCTGCCTAAAAATGGTCTGGGCGTTCGAACGCTCAAAAGTGTTCTTCCAATGGCGTTCGAACGCTTGGCCGTTCGAACTCTCTTCTGGGCGTTCGAACGCTAGACCGTTCGAATGCTGTTCTTGGGCGTTCGAACACTCTCTGCGTTCAGTGACATGAACAGTAGCTGATTTTACAAATTTTCACCAAAAGCTTCCCAAATCAACTCCAATCCTTTTCAAGTTTTCTAAGGTACCAAACACAACTCAAGGGAACTAAATTAACTCAAAATGGGAGGAAAGAAACTATTAAAACCAAAGGGATCGAAGATTAAAGTAACCCCAAACCCTAACATACAACACATATATATATATGGATTTTTGAGCTTATACCTTTCCTTCCAAGCTTCCTTGAGCTTCAAATATGGTTTCCATTTGTTTTGATCCTCTTTCTTTTTCCCTTTCTTTCTTCTTTTCTCTTCTCTTCTCTTCCTCTCTTCTCTCTCTCTCTAACCGTGAATGGGTGTGTGTGTGTTGTGAAGGAGTGAAGAGTAAGTGTGTATATATGAGTGGCTGTGAAAGGCTGAGTTGGGAAATGATCCCATGTGGTTCTCCCAATTTTAGTTCGTGTTCCCTTTTTCATTTCCCCGTTTTCACTATGGGCGTTCGAACGCTCCTTTTTGGCGTTCGAACGCTTAGAAGGATTCTGGTCAATGGCGTTCGAACCCTCTTGCTTACAGTTCAAAACATACGAGACTTGAAATTTGGATTTTTGGCCTTACCGTTCGAACGCTCCAAATGTACTGTCAATGGGCGTTCGAACGCCTAGGAAAAATGCTCGACCGTTCGAACGCTCATCCTGGCGTTCGAACGCTAAGAAGGATCCTGGGCAGAATTTATAAGTTTAGGATTTTTGAATATTGGCTAACCTAAATTTGTTCTTTTGGATCCTTAAACTTATATCACTCCCTCTAATGATTATATACGTCATAATATACGTAATGAATGGGATTTACGGATGCGGGGTGTTACATGATATCTTCATCTTAAGGCTCTTTGGATTGGCTTCCTATAAATTTATTTTCGAAAACATAAGCTATACGCTTAGTGAATAACAATAAATGTATGAACATGAAAATACCATGTACCATTGGCATAATATACATATCTCGTTTAATGTAAATCATGTAAACATACATAACTTTTTCTGAAACTTGAAACTTTCATAAACTTAAAGCTCACATAAACATAATATAGATTGAACTTTCATAATCTTAAACATGTCATAGCTTAAAATCTTTCATAATTGTAAAGCCATAAGTACTTTAAATCTGTAAGAACTAAAAGTGCAACAACTCGGTGTAGTAACCTTTCGGCCACGCATCATAGTAACCATATAGGTCACGCTTGGGCTTTTTAGGCCAGGGATGTCTCCCATATAGATAGTTTATTTTTGGTCCCCTATCGTAGGACTAGATAGTTTATTTCCGGTCCCCTATCATAGGACTAACGGGTTGGATTAAGGTCTTGTCGCTAGAAGACCCCGAGTTGACGCTATGCATTGAACATACTTTTTCTTTAATATAAAAAAATCCATCCATGGGTTTGGATTCATGATATACTAACATAATATGTGTTTAAAAGACATGGCAATTATAACACAACATATGTAGTCATTTATGCATTGAAAGCATGGAAAATATTATATGCAATATAGTTCGTATTGAAAATATTTGAAAAGTACATAGGTTTTGTTCATGACATCATGTTACTCACCTCGATTTCCTTGACTAGGTGCTAAGCAATGTGTTCCTACATGTAACGCACGGAAATGTCAATGCTCGATAATACGAAAGTAAGGTAATCAAACTAATACGACACTTCTGACTCGACTTAAAATACTCTCGTTCTAGGTCAAGAACTCTTGAGAATGGACCTAAGGTCTCCCAATAAGTAGGTCAAGGGTTTAACATTCTTTGGACAAAAATAAATTGTCCTAAGAAAAAAGGTCAAAACTACCTGAAAATTGGCCTGGCATTCGAACGCTAGGATGGGGCGTTCGAACGCTAAGTACTAAACAGTCTTCATTTGAACGTCTGCGGAGCGTTCAAATGCTAAGGCAAAATGGCTAAATTCCCTTCTCTGTGCGTTCGAACGCTCCGTAGAGGGGCGTTCAAACGCTAAGCATACGCAGCAGCAGAAATGAACATTGAAATTCACCAAAACATCTCCGAACATTACCCAACTCTCCTACTCTTTAAAGGGTCTAAAGATTTACCTATTAGGGTAAACATAATTCAATTTTAGGGAGAAATGACCCTTACATCAAAAGGGATTTAAGATTGAACTTTTGAAACCCTAACATGAAAATAAATTGGGGGGTTTTCAAACCCACCCTCCAATCTACCTATTTGAGCCCACTAGCTCTCTAATCCATCTATTGGGACTCTAAAAGGGTCTCTAACATCAATATATATACACATATACGTACATAAACATATAAGGTTTCATAGAATTTTACCTTTTTTCAAACTTCCCAAGCTTTAACAATGGTTTCCCTAGCTTTAGGTTGAACTCTCTAAGCTCTCTCTCTCTCTCTCTCTCTCTTCTTCTTCCTCTCTTCTTCTTTCTTCTTCACTTTCTTCTCTTCTCTCTCTTTCTCTCTCTTCGTATGAGTGTATGTGTTTGGGTTATGTGTGTGTATATCAATCAAGACACACATGGGAAATAATCCCATGTGCTCCCCTCCATGGTGGATCCTTGTTCCTTTTTTTAATATATATATATATATATATATATATTGTTACCGTTCAAACGCTAAGAAGGAATTTGGCCTTATTGTTCGAACGTTGCGTTCGAACGCCAAGAAGAAATTGGCTAGATAGCGTTCGACAGTTCTGGGAGCATGAAATTCATTATAGACGTTAGTGTTCGAACGCCTATACTAGCATTCGAACGCTAAGAAGAATTTTGGCTTTAGCGTTCGAACGCCCTTACTAGCATTCTAACGTTAAGAAGGATTCTGGGTAGAAACCAAAGTCTAAGATCTTGAAGAATTCTACCTATAATTTGATCAATTTGACCCTTAAACTTCTAACTATTCACATTAATTATCGTACACGTCATAATTTACATAATTAAGAAAAATTAACGGGTTTGTGGCATTACACTAGCTATTAAACTAAAGTAACTAGCAACAAGAATGAACGAGGAATGAGAATTCAATAGCATAACCAAAATTCTAATTAAAATCTAAGTAAACTTACAACCATTTGAATTGTAGCAAAAGTAGACCAAGAATTACAAGCTTGTGCTCTTCTTCCTCTTTTCTAATTCTCTTCAAACAAGGACTAGAAAATGCTTAGAAATTAAGGGAATTGGAAAAGGAAAGTAATAGAAAGAGCGAGAAATCTTCAAGACTAAGAATTTTCCAAAAAAATCCTTAAACTTGGGTTTCAAGCTCTCCATATGCTGGAATTCCCTCTATATATTTAGGCCTTGGAAGATGTGAGAGTGAAAAAACCAAAACACCATTGAAAAGCAGCCTTCTATGTTGACTTTGAGGGTTCGCTACCTTCTTCAACTGGTTGGAACATAGTCTTAACCGGTCGAACTCCTTTCTTCATCATTAGGTTTCTCTAATCTCGCCCGGTTGAGCAAAAAGTTCAACTGGTCGGAAGGTTGCCTTATTCCTTCTTTGCTTCCCAGTTCAATCAGTTAAGAATTAGTCTTCGACTAGTTCAAATTTTTTTGAAACTTGTACTTGCATTCAACCGGTAGAACCTAAAGGTTCAACTGGTTGGGACAATCCATTTGATGCTTCTGCTCCTCTTCTACCAGTTGAGGATTGGTTTTCAATCAGTTGAACATTGTCGATCTTTGCTTATGCTCCATTTCTAATGGTAAAACCTAAGGTTCTACTCGTAGACTTGGGAAAATCCCTAAATTTAGTGTAACCAACTCCTAAGCACTCTCGGCTCGATTCCTCTCCTTTTTCGACCTCCTTTATGCTCCATTGGACCTACGAAATAGTTAAATAAACTTGCACTAAACAACAGTTAAGTAGAATAAATAATATACACAAATGTGCTAAAGTATGGGGGAAATATACTATTAAATAGAAACAAATCACCCTACAACTTAAGTTTGCTAGTCCCTTAGCAAATCCGACTCAACACAAAATTCCAACTTAATCAATGATTTTAGAACTGCTTAACAACATGGCATGCATCGAGAACTTTCCTATTACACAATAAGGATGCAAAAATTTTAAAAATCTTGTTATAGGCCAAATTCAACTACAACCAAGCAATGGACCTTTAACCTCAGTCAAGCAAACCATGGATTAAATCTATCCATTCAAATTAGGTCTCAACTTCAAGCCTCAATGTAGCTTTAACCTCAATCAAGCAAACCATGCATTCAATTTATCCATTCAACTTGAGTCTCAGCTTCAAGCCTTACAAGGTGTGTGTCACTCACTACAAAAATTGCACAATTAAGCACCTCAAAACAATCCAGAAGCATTCTTTCAACAAGAATATATAGGGAATCTAAAAGAACTAACATGCTTGAATAAAGTTCCATATGAAGAGTATAGCTATTCTATTCTATGAACAAATGAAAAGAAAGCTCAAAAGTGAGGCATAAACATTTTAGAAGTAGAAACAACTTGTTCATTACATAACCGATGGCACATGTAGAGTTAACATGGACTTTATAGCTTATAATGACCTTGGTGTTAACAAAAATGGGTTAAACCAAATGGATGATGGCTTACAACATGTTTCGATTTTCTACCCCAAAACGCCATCATCCAACCCACTCAACTACCACTACGACTCAAGAAAACAAAAACAACCAAACAAAAGCAACACTACTCTATTATTACTATTACTACTACTATGCACACCACCATTCATGACTCATGTAGAGTCATCTTCCTCTGCCTCCTCCTCCTCCTCATCACCTCATTCTCCTCATTCCTCTTCATCACTCTCCTCTTCTAGATAAGAGGTGTCTGTCTGCTGCTCGGCGGCTTTCACATAAAATTTAATTTTTCGTCTCATCTTTATTTGTTCTTTGATTGTGTCTGACTGATGATAGAGAATTTTGTTCATCAACTCCTCAAACTTTGCCTTCCATGACATGGTTTTGGTTAAAGTGGCTTTGTGGAAGTGGAAGCCACAATAGTAAAAGCAAGAACCACCACAGGGCCATGAGACATGGTTGTTCTTTTATGGACTGAAGCAAGAGTATTCGGTCCCACTAGAGGCTTGATCGAATTCTCGCCCTAAAGTGGAACTCCGGCCTCCAAACATAACTTTGTCACCATAGCCACCAATCGTAAGTTCACCCTCAAAGGTGAATTTTGCTTGAACTTCACCATTTTATTCCAAATGTACTCAGCAATATCAACCATTTCCAAGCTCATTTTCACATATAAAAACTCAACCTCCTCCATCTTAAGTTATTTCTCAGACCCCGTTGGTGCAATATTGTAATGGATGACTTTCGTTATCAATTTTTAGGAGCCTTTGAACTTTTTAAGTTGGAATTTATCTCCCGCCCTAAACTCATCAGGCCTCTCATAGGTAGTCTGCTTATACTTTACATCAGTCAGAGAGGGG
>BRYF01000007.1:18557432-18559932 GCA_030159135.1 Actinidia polygama
AGTATTGCGAACAAAGACTATACCCTTGGTGAAGGTGTTGTGGCGTAGTCGTACAATCGAAGAGGCAACTTGGGAAAAAGAAGATAAAATGCGGAGCCAATATCCTAACCTATTCAACCATGGTACGTAAATTTCAGGACGAAATTCTTTTAAGGGGAAGGGAAGTGTGAGACCCGTCTTTTAATTTTTATTGGTTAATGAATTACTTTAATAGTGTTGATTAAGTTGTAAGGGATATAAGTATTATGATTTAAAAGTTATAGGTTGAAATCATAAATCTTTTAGTTAATATGTGATAATACATTAAATATAAGGGAAAAAGTATAATTTGGACAAAATATTGGCATGGAAATCGTCGCCTCTTTCCTTATTCTTATCAGATATATGTGTGTATATCTATACCTATTAAGCTTTGGAAAAAACAGAGAGTTCCAATAGAAGAGAAAAACTTAGAGAGAGAGAAGAGCAGAGAGTTCTGGTAAAAGAAGAAAACCGAGAGAGAAGGTTTGGAAAATTCAAGTGACAACATTTTGAGAGTTCAATTATGTACGAATTTCTATTTTAGATTTGTTTCATATTTTTTCATATTTTATAATCTGGAATTTTTATGAAATTAGGAGGAAAAAAATATAGATTAACTATGAGAAACAAAAGATATGTGCATGTTTAAGATTTATTTGTGTTGTATTGAAATTTTAGGTGAATATAGAGTCAAGAATTACTCTTATAAGTTAATACACTTTTTATTTTTCTTTATTACTATTTAAATCACGATTAAAGAAGGGGGGTTTATTTATAAAATTTTATAGCAACTATATGTGCTGGGTGAGCAGAATTTTTAAAAAACATTCTGGGAAGGTTTGAGGATTTTTTAAAAATGGTTATGTAGCTTACAGATTCAGGATACTTTTAAGGTAGATGAATATATGTGTCTAGTATGTTATGTAAACTTTTTATAGTCAAATTATTTAGTGTTTGGTAATTTATTTTTGGGGCTTGGGCTATTTTGGGTCGACCTATTATGTTATATTGGGCCTTGGGCCATATGGTTTATGTTCTATTTGTTTCCATTGGGCTTTGTGGGCTAGACCCGTTACTCGTCATTTGGGCCGAGGGCCACATGAGAGTAGTTTGGGCTATATTTGTTGGCCCCATTGAGAATAGATAGAGATTATACTAGTGTTGGTGTGTGAGTGTGTTACATTACAGAGAAACCATTTGAAGCTTCCCAAACACACCTCCTCCCTCTCTCTCAACCGACACTCTTTCTCTCTCCCTCACTTTTCTTTTCTCTTTTCTTTCTCTCTCCTTAACTAGAGATTTGAAGCCCTAAAGAGCTCTAACTAAGAACTTCATTTCAATCCACCTTCTGGCCATCTCCGGCCTTCACCCAAAGAACCAAAGTCGATCACCTCTTCGAGCTCTTCGACTTCAACTGGTTGAAATTCTGTTAGGACTCTATTTGGATCACCGTTTTTCAAACCATTCGTTACTCTTCGAGAGGTAGTTTGATATTGTATTAGCATCTTATTATCTTTATTGTTATGATGTTGAAATGTAATTGGTTGTTAGAACACTATTACACGAATATTTGGTTGCTACGAAAACCTAAAAAAATGCATGTTTAGGTGAACAATAGTATAGCCTTACTAATGCGTATCATGTGTTTGATGAAATGCTTATGAGGATAACGGATTAATTGTGAAATAAGGAACTTGCGTGTTTATATGATTAATTCGATTTTGTGTTAGTAGCTTGGTATAAAACTATGTCATGCTTGACATGTTAGGACGTTAGAGACTTTCCGTAATTCGGTAGTTATCTAAGTGTTGAGGTGAAAATGTTGAGATATTGTGAACTTTAACTGTTTATCATTCATTTGATTTATATTTTGCTTTGAGCATTGGATTATTGACAATGGCATTGAGCATGACCATATCATATCATCATTGTGGCCTTGTCGGCTTTTGCATGACAATGGGTTGAATACATTGATGGACGGTACTCTCCTAGGGAGAGGTACCAAGGTTGAAAATTTTGAATGTGGTGTCGGTGTGAGGAAAAGGGAGGATGACTCCCTTATAAACATTCACTCCAATCTATACTCGGTTAGCTCCCGAGGATTGGTTTTAGCTACACTCCTTTTGTGGGTGGCCTATAGTCCGATGTTGAGAGTGTGTGTGTATTGGGATTGGCACTGTTGCATTTAAGCCGTTTGACTGGTATCATCGCCTTTAGGATCATCATTGCACCTCATTTCATTTTCATGACTTTAGAGACAGTATGACGTTTTTACAATGTTATTTTACTAAGCTGTCGTACTTAATCAAACAAAACAAAAAAACTTTTAGGTGAAAAGGATAAAGGCAAGGGCCCAACTTGATAAGACTTGAAGATTTTCTCTTGAACTTAGTTTCATTAGATGTCTTGTTGTAATTCAAGTGAGATCATGTAATTCTTTTGATAATTTGAAATCTTAGGATATGTTTGAATTACATTT
>BRYF01000007.1:18564932-18567432 GCA_030159135.1 Actinidia polygama
AAAAATCAAGCAGTCAAGCAATCAAATGAGGGAACCTTCATAAACTAAGCGAAATATACATAAGAGTTTCTCAAAAGATTCGTCATGATGGGAGCAAAGCCATTAGCTACAACGATGAGTACATCAATAAAGCTTGACAAAGACGAAAACGATAAAAATCTAGATGAAAAACTCTATCGAGGTATAATTGGATATCTACTTTATTTAACTGCAAATAGACCCGATATTATATTTAGTGTATGTATATGTGCTAGATTTCAATAATGCCCTAAGGAAGCACATCTATCGACTATAAAATGCATATTTAGATACATTATAGAAACACAAAATCTAGGTATATTTTATCAAAGAGGAATTGCCTTTGATTTAAAAGGGTACTTCGATGCTG
Source organism: Actinidia polygama (assembly GCA_030159135.1). Taxonomy (NCBI): domain Eukaryota; kingdom Viridiplantae; phylum Streptophyta; class Magnoliopsida; order Ericales; family Actinidiaceae; genus Actinidia; species Actinidia polygama. The sequence goes on from BRYF01000007.1 coordinate 18,565,321, forward strand.
ACTATGCGGGATGAGAAGTAAATCAAAAAAGTACAAGTGGTACTTGTCAATTTCTAGGACAATTCTTAGTTTCTTGATTTAGAAAGAAACAAAATTTAGTTGCACTATCAACCGTCGATGCTGAATATATGACTACCGAGAGTTGTTGTGCTCAAGTGCTATGGATAAAATAATAAATGGAGGATTATTATTTATATTTTGATCATATTCCAATTAACTGTGACAACACTATTGCTATAAATTTATCTAAGAATTCCATACAACATTCAAGAACAAAACACATTGAGATTTGACATTATTTTTTAAGAGATCGCATCAAAAAAGGGGATATTGAACTTATATGTACACACCGACAAGCAACTGGTGAACATTTTTACAAACCCCCCTCGATGAAAAACGAATTTGCTTCATCCGACGTGAACTTGCAATCTAGAAGTAGGAAACCTAGATAACATTGAGTACACAATTGACTCAAGAGTTGGAGGCAAAAATATAGTTCTCAATTCCATGATCTTATTTGAGATCACAGGGATTGCTAATGCTAGGGACTGTATTTTTATCAATAAGCCAAGCCAGCTTGATAAATACGCAAATTGAAAACAAATGAATGAGGTGATCTCCAAGGATGGAACAATAGGGGCCACTCAAACCAAAGAGCTAAAAAAGGAATTCTAACTGTTCCATAGGTATATCGCCTATAACATAATCTCCAAGAAGGGACACTATAATCAAGTGACAACCATGGACAACTTCGTCATATATCAAGTCGTAATAGAAGAACCTCTAAATTTGAACTATATTATTCTAAAAGAAATGGATGATGTGAAAAATTGTAGAGTCGAGCCCTGCCGTTTGGTGCTCTCTTGACTAAAATTTTCAAACATTTTAGAGTCAAGTTTAGCAACCAAATCAATCAATACATCGAAGGAGGTTTTTCGAAGCACATGATAAAAAGAGGTATACGTGTAGATTCCATAGAAGAAGAAGAGGGAGAAGAGGAGAGCAGTCACCATGCAATGGAGACTGAAGGGTATTTTGAGAAATTTCCACCTCAAACCGAGGACACCCATTAGGAACCGAATGCTCAAATTTTCCAACTCCAATTGCAAGAAAGGAAAACAATGCAGGAAGAACATCCAATACAAGAGGAGGATCCTATACAAAAAGGGCATCCTTCGCATGAAGGGCCTTCATCGCAAGAGGGGCCTCCAGCATGATTCCTTGAGTATTTTGGAAAGTTAAATGTAACAATGGAGCTAATGGAGTAGCGCCAAGAGCAGCAAGAAAAGTATATTGATAGACTCGGTAATCTATACGAGAATATGTAGGAGCAACAGATTGATTTCAATTAACAATACAATGATAGGATGACAAGCATTAAGACCAAACTAGAGTATCTCTGGTTCCAAACTCATCCTACTCCACCACCAGTTGATTTCCCTTCTCTATCTCCTCCTCCACCATCTGATACATCTAGATCCTCATACCAGCCTCCTCTGCCTCTGCCCTAGTGATGATGTCCCAAAGGGGGATAAGAACTTTGTTTTTGAAGTAGTTTTTTTTAGTATAATAGTTTCTGCAGTTGTTTTAAGTTTTTGGATAATTTGGTTGTGTTAAGTTTTTGTTAAGGTTAAGTTTTGACAGTTTGGTTTGTTGACATTTTGGTTATTTTCTTTAAGTATAATATCATTCAGCTTTGTCATGATTTCCAAGTATGCCATGCTTGATATGATTGTCATGACTCTATGTTTAAATAATGTGCTTAATATGTTAAACCTAGAAAATTTTAATGAGCATAAAGATATAGGGAGCTTGAGTAAGGGGGAGTATGTAAATTTTAAAACAAAATAACAATTTTCAAAAACAAGTTGTGTCATCATAAAAAAGGGGAAGTTGTTGAAATAAAGGTTTATTTGATTTTAATGATTAAGCCAAGTCAAGTTTGAACATTGATGAAAATCGTATTAAGGAAGGAAAAACAAACACACACATGTTAAACTCATATTAGTTACAAACAAGTTTTTTTTTAAAAAAGAAAAGAACTTACAAAGATTGATAAAACAAATTAGAACCATAAGAACTAAGTCAATTAGTTCACATTCATAAAACAAA
>BRYF01000007.1:18572432-18577432 GCA_030159135.1 Actinidia polygama
TCGGATAGTCTACGGCATAAACTGATAAAGAAATAGCACAAAAGCAGTTGTTATCACAAGTTCGGTCGACCGAACTTGTCGACCGAAGTCTAATGAAGCATAGCCAAACTGCAAATAAGGTAAAACTCTTGACAGATTTGATCACTAGAATATTAAATCTACCTCGACCGAAGTTCACATTTGGTCGACTGATGTTAGAAAAGGTACGAATGAAGATGAAATAGAGAATAGGATGGCTTACTACAAAATAGTCCAAATACGACCGAACATTACATTTGGTCGACAAAAGTATGGACCGAAGTATATTAGAGCCAAAACAGAGCAACAGAGTGCTCTATGGAATTCAAGAACAATGACGCCTGAAGTTCAAGTTCGGTCGATCGAAAGTGGAAAAGCCCTCGACTGAAGTTATAAATTCCTTAGTAGACAGAGTATGCAAGACATTAGAATACAAGTGCAACCACAATCGAAGTTCAAGTTAGGTCGACCGATGTTGTCGATCGAAGTTTGAAAAGTTAATTCTGCACGTCCAAATCAAGATCCAACATCTGGGATTCAATCAAACTCATATTAGTTACAAACAAGTATTTTTTAAAAAAGAAAAGAACTTACAAAGATTGATAAAACAACTTAGAAACTATAAGAACTAAGTCAATTAGTTTACATTCATAAAAGAAAATAACAGTGGTCTCAAAGAGAAGCTTACATATGTTTAAAGAAAGAGTCGTAAACCTCCACAAGTCATATTCAATGTAATCATGCATACAAAAGTATTAAAAGAGTTAGTTCGACACTTAAAACTCAAATCGGATCGTCAACGGCATAAACTGATAAAAGTATCGACAAAATAGTTCAAATACGACCGGACATTACATTTGGTCCACAAAAGTATCGATCGAAGTATATTAGAGCCAAAACAGAGCAACATAGTGCTCTCTGGAATTCAAGAACAAAGACGCCTAAAGTTCAAGTTTGGTTTATCGAAAGTGGAAAAGCCCTCGACCAAAGTTATAAATTCCTTAGTAGACAGAGTATGCAAGCCACTAGAATTCCAGTGCAACCACGACCGAAGTTCATGTTCGGTCAACCCAAGTTTGAAAAGTTAATCATGCACGTCCAAATCAAGATCTAACGTATGGGATTCTATCAGAACTACTAGATCAGAAGCATTAAATGCTGCAATGACTCTAATATACTTTTGGCATATAAATACAACTCTTGGGGTTGTTGGAGAAGTATTGAAGTGCCATAAATTTCTAGAATCACTTGTATTCAGTACTTCAATCTCTTGTTCATTTGTTTGTTAGTTTGATTTGTGAGAGCTAGATCACTCTAGACTAAAGAGAGCTTCATTGTATTTATACTTGTTCTAGAGTTGGTGAGCTAAGAGCTACTTCAACTATAACATCTTTTTCAAAGGATAAAGTGATTGTAAATTTCTAAGGGAGGGAATCTCTTGAAGACTAGAACTGTTCTAGTGATTGTAAAGGTTGTCAAGCACCTGCAAGCATGAAGATAATGAATTTTCAAGGAGAAAATTGGAGAGTAGATGTAGGCCGAGATTTGTCGAACATTGCTTTTCTCTCCTCTCTTTTACATTGCTTATATATTTGCTTAAATTAAGAGTGCATTGTTATTATAGTAACTAAGAAGAATTTTAATTTGCCATTAATTTTAGCAAATCTATTTCACCCCCTTATAGCTTGTTTTCTAGCTAACACAACCGATTGAGGAAAACCTGTCACGCCCCGCGACCCAGCCTATAGGGATCGTGGACGCGTGATGGCCGACGACTTGCCCGCCAAGGCCAACTTACCTGTCTTCCTGTGCATGCCCATTAAAATGGTATCATTTTTTTTTTGCATAAACGTAATCATAACTAAAAATATTAAAGTGCCGCGTTCATACTGTACACAGAGTTGTGCCTAAGTTTAATTAATTACATACATCTTATGGCTAAATTAAATTATACAAGTCATGGCCGTATATTTTTACATAACATAAGGCCCATAGGCTATGAAACTAAATCCACATGACGCCTTCTTCTATGGCTCTTCGGATTGACTACCTGAAATTGTTTTTGAAAACGTAAGTTAAAGCTTAGTAAATAACAACAGATACATGAATGTAAAATACCATGGATTAATTTCATATCATACATATATCATGCGTGTGAAACAAGTGAGCATAACATAAACTTGATCTTTCATAAACATGGCATCACTTGTTTCCATAAACATACGCAACATATTATGAACACATAACAGCTCGGATTAACATAACATGGGACCATATAGGTCGGGTGGCTCTTTAGGCAGAGATATCCCTTGTAGATGATTTATTTCACGTCCCTCATCTACCTTTTAGGACCATTAGGTTAGATTAAGGTCCCATCACAGGGAGACCCCGAGTATCACTATGCATATACGTTTGAACATATTTCAATTGTCATGTAACTCAACATCCATGGAGTTTTTCATTCATAACATAATAGCATATCATACATTTGAAGACATAGCATTTGTATTGCTAACATATCGTTGATGCATTGAAAGCATGGAAAATGGTTGTATATCATACTATGCATTGAAATCATTTTTTAAAATACATAATTTATTCATGGCATCGTGTTACTCACCTGATTTTCCTTGGTTGAGTGCTAGACTCGACGTTTCTACATTTAACGTATATAATTGTCAATACTATGTTTAATAATCTAAGTGTAACTAATTAAACTAATACAACTTCCAATTCGACATAAATATTCTTGTTCTAGGTCCAACTCTCTTGAACATGACTTTAAGGTCTCCAATTGATAGGCTAAGGGACTTAATTCACTTGGAATAGCTAAAAACGTTTTAAGTGAAAAGGGTCAAAACTGCTAAAATTTGGTTTGGGCGTTCGAACGCTGGTTTGGGTGTTCGAACGCTAAGGTTAGAAATATGGCTTCCGTTCGAACGCTCAACATTGTGCTGAAAGTGGCGTTCAAACGCTGGACCGTTTGAACGCTGTTCTTGGGCGTTCGAACGCTCATCGCGTCTAGTGACAGGAACAGTAGTTGGACTTTATAGAGTTTACTAAATTTTACCAAATTAACTCAAATCTTTCTAAGGCTTTAAGGGTACATAGAGTGACCCAAAAGAACTAACATATCTAATTTTTAACTCTTAATTCAAACTCTATCATACTTGATCTAAAAAGAAAATAAAACTAAAAACCTAACATAGAAATTTGGATTTGTGGTTTTACCTTCTTTCCAAGCTTCCCTTGAGCTTCACTATGGAGTCTTTTAGCCCTAGGTGAGCTTTCCCAAGCTCTCTCTTCCTTTCTTTCTTCTTCCTCTTTCCTTTTTCTCTCTCTTTCTCTTCTTGTCTTCTCTCTCTCTCTCTTATACGTGAGTGTGTGTGTGTGTGTGTGTGTTTGGAAGTGTGAAGTGTGTATATATATGGCGTGCATATGGCTGTAAAGGCTGAGTTGAGAAATGATCCCATGTGGTTCATCATCTTTTAACCTTGTGTTCCTTTTTATTTTCCCGTTTTTACAGTTGGCGTTCGAACGTCCCTTTAAGCATTCGAACGCTTTGGAGGATTTTGGCTGGATGGGGTTCGAACACCCTGGTTACAGTTCGATAAGTACTGGAGTTTGAAATCTAATTTTTGGCCTTAGCGTTCGAACTCCCATATGGGCATTCGAACGCCTAGAGGAAAATTGGGCAGAAATTACAAGTTTAAGGTTTTAAATAAATTCTAACTTATATTTGGTCTCTTTGGCCACTAACTTCCTATAATCCACCTTGATTATCGTTTACGGCATAATTTATGGGGTTAATGGAATTTACAGATTTAGGGTGTTACATTCTCCTCCCCTTAAAATAAGTTTGTCCTCAAACTTGACTAACGCTATCATGCTTCGCCGCGTACTCTGATAAAAATTTTTGCGTTATCATATGTTTAATTCATGATGATTAATGTATCTGATGGGGGCTTAACCCGTTGTGACTGCCTCTACTGCCCTCTCAGTTGGGCAGTCTACAACATGGTAACCCAGTTGATGCCATCTAAAACAAATTGGCCTTCCCCGAGATGTCTGGACAGGTGAAATACAAAGACGGTAATAAAGATTTAATAGAGATGGTTAGTTTCTTTCAATAATCGTACCTCAACTTATTACAAACGTTCACTCAAATAAAAACGGATAACACTTTCGCATCTCATCTTCTCGTTCCTACGTTATTCTGCCCACGTATGATTCTGCCATAATACTTGTACTAAGGGAATGACCTTGTTCCTAAGAACTTGGTCGCGACGATCCACAATTTTGATTGGTTTCTCGACATAGCTCATGTCTTCACTCACTTCCAAAGGATAAATACTAATCACATGCCTGGGGTCGTGAACGTACTTCCATAACATTGAGACATGAAAAACATCGTGAACATGCAAAAACTCCGATGGAAGAGCAATACGATAAACGACAGCTCCAATTCGTTGAAGAATCTGGAATGGCCCTATGTATCTCGGCTTTAACTTTTCCTTTTTGCCAAAATGACTTACCCCCTTGGAAGGAGATACTTTTAGAAATACATGGTCACCTTCTTCAAATTCTAATTCTCGTCTTCAAACATCCGCATAGCTCTTTTGGCAACTCTGGGCGGTTCGAAGTCTTTGTTGAATCACCTTAATCTTATCGGTTGTGAGTTGCACAATCTCCAGGCCTAAAATTTATCGTTCTACCACTTCAGTCCAACATATGAGTGATCTACATTTTCTTCCGTAAAGGGCTTCATATGGAGCCATTCCGATGCTTGCATAAAAACTGTTGTTGTAACCGAACTCCATGAGTGGCAAGTGCGCTTCCTAATTTCCTTGAAAGTCGAGAACACATAAGCGTAGCATATCCTCTAAGGTCTGAATTGTTCTCTCTGATTGTCCGTCTGTTTGCAGATGGAAAGCGGTACTAAAATTAAGCTCAGTGCCTAAGGCTCGTTGTAAGCTTTTTCA
>BRYF01000007.1:18592432-18597432 GCA_030159135.1 Actinidia polygama
CTTGGCCGTTCGAACGCTGTTCTTGGGCGTTCGAACGCTCCCTGCGTTCAGTGACATGAACAGTAGCTAATCTTACTAATTTTTACCAAAAGCTTCCCAAATCAACTCAAATCCTTTCAAGTCTTATAAAATACCAAATACAACTCAAGGGAATTAAAATAACTCAAAATGAGAGGAAAGAAACTATTAAAACCAAAGGGATCTAGGATCAAAGCAACCCAAAACCCTAACATACAACACATAAATATACACATGGGTTTTTGAGTTTTATACCTCTCCTTCCAAGCTTCCTTGAGCTTCAAAAATGGTTTCTATGGTGTTCTCATCCTCCTTCCTTCTTTCTTTTCCTTTCTTCTTTCTTCCCTTTTCTCTCTTTCTCTCTACCCGTGGGTGTGTGTCTGTGAAAGTGAGGATGAGAGAATGAATGTGTGTATATATCAGCTGAGATACATGGGATAAAGCTGAGATACATGGGATTTTATCCCATATGGCTTCCCCATTCTAACTCGTGGGTGTGTGTCTGTGAAAGTGAGGATGAGAGAATGAATGTGTGTATATATCAGCTGAGATACATGGGATTTTATCCCATGTGGCTTCCCCATTCTAATTTTGCTATTCCCTTTTTATTTCCCCATTTTCACTGTGGGTGTTCGAACGCTCCTTTTTGGCATTCGAACGCTTAGAAGGATTCTGGTCAATGGCGTTCGAACCCTCTTGCTTACAGTTCGAAACATGCGAGACTTGAAATTTGGGTTTTTGGCCTTACCGTTCGAACGCTCCAAATGTGCTGTCAATGGGCGTTCGAAAGCCTAGGCAAAATGCTCGACCGTTCGAACGCTCATCCTGGCATTCGAACGCTAAGAAGGATCCTGGGCAGAATTTATAAGTTTAGGATTTTTAAATATTGGCTAACCTAAATTGGTTCTTTTGGATCCTTAAACTCATATCACTCCCTCTAATGATTATATACGTCATAATATACGTAATGAATGGGATTTACGGATGCGGGGTGTTACAAGACGTGTATCATAACAATATTTATACGGCGTCCTAGTATAACATAACATATAACACGTAGCACGTAACGTCTATTCTAGCCAATCTTAGACTTCTATCCAGACGTGATTCTATAATCGTATGGTGTAAACTTATAGCTCTGTATAGTACGTAAACCTAATGCTCTGATACCACTCTGTCACGCCCCGCGACCTGGCCTATGCGGATCGTGGGCGCGTGATGGCTGGCGGCTTGCCTGCCAAGGCCAACTTACTTGTCTTCCTATGCATGCCCATTAAAATGATATAGATTTTTCTTTTGCGAAAACGTAATTATAACTAAAAATATTAATGTGTTACGTCCATACTGTACATAGAGTTGTGCCTAAGTTCAACTAATTACATACATCTTATGGCCAAATTAAATTATACATGTCATGGCCGTACATTTCTACATAACATAAGGCCCATAGGCTACAAAACTAAATCCACATGACGCCTTCTTCTATGGCTCTTCGGATTGACTACCTAAAATTATTTTTGAAAACGTAAGTTAAAACTTAGTGAATAACAACAGATGCATGAACGTAAAATACCATGGAATAATTTCATATCATACTTATATCATTCATGTAAAACAAGTGAGCATAACATAAACTTGATCTTTCATAAACATGGCATCACTTGTTTCCATAAACATACGTAACATATTATGAAAACGTAACAGCTCGGATTAACATAACATGGAACCATATAGGTCGGGTGGTTCTTTAGGCCGAGATGTCCCTTGTAGATGATTTATTTCACGTCCCTCATCTACCTTCTAGGACACTTAGGTTAGATTAAAGTCCCACCACAGGGGGACCCCTAGTGTCATTATGCATATACGTTTGAACATATTTCCATTGTCATGTAAATCAACATCTATGGAGTTTTTCATTCATAACATAATAGCATATCATACAATTGAAGACATGGCATTTGTATTGCTAACATATCGTTGATGCATTGAAAGCATGGAAAATGGTTGTATATCATAGTACGCATTGAAATTATTTTTGAAAATACATAATTTGTTCATGGCATCGTGTTACTCACCTGATTTTCTTTGGTTGAGTGCTAGACTCGGCATTCCTACATTTAAGGTATAGAGTTATCAATACTATGTTTAATAATCTAAGTATAACTAATTAAACTAATACAACTTCCAATTCGACATAAATATTCTTGTTCTAGGTCCAACTCTCTTGAACATGACTTTAAGGTCTCCAATTGATAGGCTAAGGGAACTAATTCACTTGGAATAGCTAAAAACGTTTTAAGTGAAAAGGGTCAAAACTGTTAGAATTTGATCTTGGCATTCGAATGCTGGTTTGGGCGTTCGAACGCTAAGGTTAGAAATATGACTTTCGTTCGAACGCTCAACATTGTGCTGAAAGTGGCATTCAAACGTTGGACCATTCGAACGCTGTTCTTGGGCGTTCGAACGCTCATCGCGTCCTGTGACAGGAACAATAGCTGGACTTTATAGAGTTTACTAAATTTTACCAAATTAACTCAAATCTTTCTAAGGCTTTGAAGGTACATAGAGTGACCCAAAAGAACTAACATATCTAATTTTTATCCCTTAATTCAAACTCTATCATACTAGATCTTAAAAGAAAACAAAACTAAAAACCTAACATAGAAATTTGGGTTTGTGGTTTTACCTTCTTTCCAAGCTTCCCTTGAGCTTCACTATGGAGTCTTTTAGCCCTAGGTGAGCTTTCCCAAGGTCTCTCTTCCTTTATTTCTTCTTCCTCTTTCCTTTTTCTCTCTCTTTCTCTTCTTCTCTTCTCTCTCACTATTGTACATGAGTGTGAGTGTGAGTGTGAGTGTGAGTGTGTGTGTGTGTGTGTTTGGGAGTGTGAAGTGTGTATATGAATGGTGTGTATGTGGTTGTAAAGATTGAGTTGGAAAATGATCCCATGTGGTTCGTCATCTGTTAACCTTGTGTTCCTTTTTATTTTTTCATTTTTACTATTGGCGTTTGAACGTCCCTTTAAGCGTTCGAACGCTTAGGAGGATTTTGGCTGGGTAGGGTTCGAACGCCCTGCTTACAATTCGATAAGTGCGGGAGTTTGAAATCTAATTTTTTGCCTTAGCGTTCGAACTCCCATATGGGTGTTCGAACGCCTAGAGAAAAACTGAGCAGAAATTACAAGTTTAAGGCTTTAAATAAATTCTAACTGATATTTGGTCTCTTTGACCACTAACTTCCTATAATCCACTTTGATTACCGTTTACGGCGTAATTCATGGGGTTAATTTAATTTACAGATTTGGGATGTTACAAAACTCCAACTGATTGATCATAAGTAGAAGACTATGTTGCAGGGTTGAATGATTAGACATGTAATCGCAGTCTGAGCACCGTTAAACTATCTTAAGTTGACCCTAGATTAGGTTAATTTGGTGTTTTTATTGTATTTTGCACTAAAAGTCGTGTTTGAATTCATTGCAGGTAAATATTGATAAAAATAAATAATTAGAGCCATAAAAGTAATTTGGAGTACGTGCGTGCATATCGAAGGCTGTTGTCGGGATTTGTCTCAGGAACCATGAAAGTTTTCAACCACAACTTGAAATAGAATGAAAGATGCACCGTTGGAAAGATCTCACAGAATTATACAAAGTCACGTCTAACGATTGTTGCGAGAATTGGACTCCAAGGGCTTCAAAATTATTCGAGAAGAAAGATGTCAAGAAAAAAATCAAAGAAGGAAAAAATACACTGAGTGTTCGAACATCAGTGGAAGGCATAAACTAGGATACGAATGCTGGGAAGAAAGTTCCAAAAATTATACTAGGCATTTGAATGCCATAAAAAGAAGAAATTAGTGTTCGAACGCTAAAGAGAAAAGTGGAAGGTTATGGTTCGAATGCCTATGTGCAGCGTTTGACAATCTCGAGAGCCGAAAATTGGTATTTTTCCTTAGGGTTCAAATGCTGGGTTTATCGTTCGAACGCTGCATGAAAAATTGTGCTTACCGTTCGAACGCCGATTTTGGTGTTCGAACGCCAAAAAGAAAACTAAGCAGAATCCTAATCCCGCTAGAACTCGAATTGTGCGGCCTATCCATGTTTTTTTTATATTTTCTGAATAGTGACACGTACTTTTTAGGGGTTTTATAGTTTTCTAGCATAGAGATTCATTCTTTTCAATAGTTTTGTAATCAAATATATTTAAATTCGCATTTAATTAATTCGGTTTACGATTTTGTTCAATTATTCCTGTTTGATTATAAATTTTCCACCAATAATTTACGTTTTTCAATTTTAATCATTCATATTAGATTTTATATATCAGAATGTCTTCCATACTTAGCTATTTATTTTATATAGCCATGCGTGACTCATTTTCTCAACTCGGGATCGATTGTGAAGATCGATTGGGAGACGAGGATGAACAATGAAGGTTGTAACACCTTAAATCCGTCAACTTTGTTAATTATGTAAATTAGGACGTGTATGATAATTAGTATGGATTATGAAAAGTTTGAAGGTCAAAGTAATTAAATTAGATTTAGAATTTTTCTAAATCTTAGATTTAAGTTTATACCCAGTTTTGTTCTTAGCGTTCGAATGCTAGGAAAGGTGTTCGAACGGTAACATAGTATAACAAAATCGGAAGAAAGAAAGGAAAAGAAAAGGGAACAAGAGAGTAAAAGTGGGAGAGCCACATGAGATTATTTCCCATGTATGTTGAATTATATACACATATATACTAAACACTTCCAACACACACACATATACGTAGAGAGAGAGGGAGAGAGAAGAAGAGGAAGAAGGAGGGAAGAAGAAAAGCTTAAAGAACCATCAATCCAAGCCAAGAGAAACTATTGAGAGATACCATTAAGCTCAAAGAAAGGTAAACCCTTAACATTTAGATATATGTAAGAGTTGTATGTATAATTGAGAGAAATTGGGACTTTTGGGTTTAAAGCATTAGGAGGTGAAGAGTTGA
>BRYF01000007.1:18612432-18614932 GCA_030159135.1 Actinidia polygama
GTCGATTCAATTGGAACAGACCCCTCAATTCTCCTTGTTCAACCGGTAGAACTTGGAAACCGAGGTCCATTAGTTTTGAACAAAGAATAGCCGTGTACTGTCTAAGGTCGTAGCCTCTCTAACTTGATCATGGTAACAATGCGCACAATTGACGACTAGGGGGAGAATTTTTCTCTCTCTTCATCTTCTCAATTAAAAATATAATTCTCTTTTTATCAAAATTTCTAAAAAATTGGACAGTAAACTATTTTTAAAGTTCTAATTAAAAAAATATTTTTAAAGTTTGTTAGGTAAAATAATTCGACACAAACAGAATTCCAAAGAATAGTTTTATTGATAAACAGTAAACTAAAAAACACATCCTTCAACCGATTGAGGAAATTGTTCAAGCGGTTGAACATTTATAGAAACATAAAATTACAAAAATTGAAATGCATAAACCAAATGAAAGAAATACAAACAGAGTCAAGTACTGCAAGTGCAGTCTCCTTAATAAAAAATCGCCGTCTACCGAGGGTGTGCAAGATTTTGTCGACGTCTTCCTCCCAATATGAAATGGTTACAACTGCGTACTTAGGAACACCTCTGACTGTCTCTCTCAAGAATGATAACTTAAAATATTTTCTATATTATTATTTTTGTTGTAGATATCAACACATGAAGATCAACATATATATATATACTACTGAGATATATTCAGGCATTAAACTCCACTTATAGAGGATGATTATTGGGGAAAAAACAGCTACCATTAAGGTGCTAATAAGGGTGACTTAAGGAATATAACATTTTCCCTTTAAGATTCATTCACCCATTAAATTTTGAACATTACACAGCCATCTAAGGTATTTATTTTCGATTTCTCTTCATCATTTTCAAAGCTAACACCCTCACAGTAACTGTTTGAATGCTGGGTTATTGGCACTGGAGATAATGGTGGCCCTCGTTGATATTGGTTTGGTTTTTGTTTTGTTTGGTGGTTGCTGACGTTTAGAGAAAGAGAAGTGTGGAAACCGAGGAGAGGAAGGGGGTGAATGGAAGGGTAAAAGTGAGATTACGTATTAACATGTCATGGTTCTAACATTCTCAGTCTTGGCATTAGCACCACTCCTTGAACAATTGCAAACACTTTGAAAGTAATTTTTGTAGTTAAAAGTTGGAGAACTGCTAAAAAAGCAATTGTCAATACCAATAAATGCTTATAAGCAAATGCCACACCCTTTAAGATGTAATTAATGATATAGTTTTCGTAAACTTTTGCAAAATCAATTTCTTAATGTTTGATGATCATATATTGAAGTTTCTTTTACCACTTGCATTTATGATTATACCAATTCAGATTTACATGCATTGCTTTTTTTTTTCCCCTCAAATCGTAAGACAAAATTAATGGAGTGCCTTGAGCAATTACTCTGATAAGATTAACTGGGTCCTTGATTGGTCTCCACAACATTAGAGTTTTGCAAGGGAAATGGGTATTTGTTCACATGGCTTAGTAAGTTAAGTTTGAGAAGACTATAAAAATAATTAATTAATTAATTTTTATGTCACGAATAAATTAGATGATAATATTTGTCATTTTGTTTTTTTCTTTCTTTCTAGAATATATTAGATAAACTGATGTTGTTTTATAAATTTTACATTTGAATTCTTAAAATTTTCATGTCATGTAATTATATAAAATTTAATTATTATTATTACTACCCAAAGGGCATTATTGGTAGCTAATAATATTTAAACAACATTATAATAAATGTAGTTGAGTTGATCTAAGAGCATGCTTGTAACTAATTAAGATTTTAAAATTCTGTGACTCATTAAGTAAAATTAACTATCATTAATTACAGCTAAACAAGTGTCACAGGGACAATTGTTAGCAGTTCCACTATTCGACTTAAATATTATATTTGAGATGCTTGATTTTACCAAAGCTAAGAGGGAGAGAGAGAAGAGTCATAAATGTATTTTACAAAGGAGGTAGATTCTCTAAAGTTGCTTTTTTGGACTGTATTGTGCAATTTAAATATTTTTAGTATATTTTGATAATTTAAATCGTTATATTATATATTTTACTGAAAAGTTTAATATTGTTAAAAATTATTTGGGTGCAATCTACCACCTGTGAACCAACTGAGTTACGCCCTGGGGGCTTGTTAAAAATTACTTTGATCGAACACAAATCAACAGTCAATCAGTATAGTTTTATAATTTAATAAATAAGTATAGTATACAAGATTATATCTATTCATTTTAAATATAAATTGATATTGATCGACTATTGATTTATATCTGATCAATATAATTTTAAAAAAATTAAACTTCTCAACAAAATCTATAATACTAACGGTGCAAGTTATCAAAATAAACTAAAAATAATACTCAAAATACTTAAATTACACATGTAGTTCAAAAAGACAACTTCAAAGAAGCCGACTCCATTTCTAAATATTTCCCAAGGAGGAGAGAGAGAGAGAGAGAGAGAGAGAGAGGAGGATGCGTG
>BRYF01000007.1:18652432-18654932 GCA_030159135.1 Actinidia polygama
TATAGGCTAGACCTTATGTTATGTAACAGTGTATGGCCATGATGTGTACAAATTAATTTGGTTAGGTTATGTATATGTATGAGTAACAAACTGAGGCACAACTCTATATACAATGTGCACACATCACATGTTTTATTTTTAGTATTATGACGTTTTCGCGAAAAAATATTATCATTTTAAATGAGTATGCACATGTGATCAACCGTATGAAGGTAAGTTGGCCTTGGTGGGCCAGCTACCGGCCATCACGCGCCCACGATCAGCATAGGCCGGGTTCTGGGGTATGATAGAGTGGTATCAAAGCAGCAGGTTGATCACCGCACACAGAGCAGTAGGTTAGCACAGTATACAGAGCAATAGGTTGACACCGTAATAGGTTTGACATGCAAGACAAAGCTGTAAATTAACACAATAAGCAAAGATATAGGTGGAACTATAAGCAGAACTATAGGATCACACTATAAGATTAAGTCATGTTAAACAAAGCCTTAGATTTGACACCATAAGAACGAGTTACGTTTAGAGTCTAAGATTGACTAGAGTATATGCTATGTACTATATGTAATATAACTAGTTAAGGTATGATGTAGCTATTATACTGATGAATGTTTAAGCATTGGCCATGCGTGTAGTGATCCATGCCACCAAGAAAGGGAAACCATAGAAGGACAGTACCGCCCGAAGACTGAATTGACGTATAGAAGGAAACCCTAGAAGAAATGATTTAAGTAGTTCAGAATACTCAAAGCATATTACAATTATGATTGTGATGGTGTTTCTAGTTTACTAGAGAAATTATTATAAGTGTGGCCAAGGACACCAAATCAAATGTTGTCTGCAGTTGAATAAGGCACAAGGAGCTAAAACGTCAGCGTCAGCCTCAGTCCAACAACCTCCAATCGCAAGGAGGGGATGGTCAATTGCGGTAAGGTCAAGCCTCCACACCTATGCCGGAGAACACCCCGGCTACTACTATCTCAGAAGAGCCAGGTACACCCTTAGTAGTAGTCAACCTATACACGTCTTTATTAACACACGTTTTCCCACCATCCGTAGGCTTACAATTTATTCATTCCACAAAGGGATTCTGGCTTTATATATATATTCTTAGTTGGAAGCTGAGTTTTCTGATATATGTTTGATGAATAACTTGATTCCTTAAAGGATAGGGAGATAGAATTTCACATTAATGTAAATTCAAATATTAGACCCATTTCCAAGACTCTCTACCATATATTTTCTTTAGGATAGAAAACCGGAGGTTCAACTTCTAGACTGGTTAGAAGAAAAGGATTCAATAGTAATAGTACTAGTACTTCACCTTGAGGTATGGACACACGAGCATGAATACATCAAATATTAATAAGGTTCCTTCGAGGACATCTGATAAAATTGAAACGATACAGAGAAGATTAGCATAGCCTCTACACAAAGGATGACAAGCATAAATCGAGAAATGACCACCAAATCAGTATTGATAGGAGTTGCTAGGTGGTGAGAATTTTGAACCAAGAGTAAGTTTATGACCGCATATGCGTGTCTAATCACTATCCCTTCGCTATGAATAAAGATTTAAGTTACCTTAAAAGATTGATCGAGAGTTAAGGACGCTATAACCAAGTTCTTAGAGTTAAATATGTCCCATTAGTACAAGCATTACGCTAGAATCATGTGTAGAAGAAGTATTATGAATATGCTAATACACGACATCCTATTAAAACGCTTATCAAAGAATTAAGTTGAATAATCGAGTTTAGTACTCATTTTCATTAGTAATGGAATGAGTGTTTCGAAGAGTTTAAAACTATTCGTCTAAAATATGTGACGAAAAAATAGCATCAGAATAACGCAGCAAAAGCGTAGTGGAATAACTTGGGTACCAAATGAAGAGTAGCGAACCAAGTTTGAGGAACCAATTGGTTCTACGTTACATTAACCGTCTTTTGTTAGTTATTCGTCTACCGTTTCAGTAGGATCACCCATCCAGACGCATTGAAGAAGGCCGATTTGTTTGGTTGGTACAGTCGGGATGCCATGTTGTAGGTTGCCCAATGAATGTGCAGTAGAGGCAGTCGCAACCAAATGGTCAACCCCATAGTCAGGCACAAAAATAGTCATGAGTTAGGTATTAGAGTAGCGCAACAGAAGCATGATGAGATGACAAAGATCATTGTTTGGAATATGTGATGTGTTTAAAGAACACGGATAACTTAAGAGTCAAATTAGAGGTATTGAATCAATAGATAGAAGTTTTCAAAGTTTAGGGGATCGACCATATAAGTCTTAGAACTCTATTATTTTGGAGACCGATGAGGAAATGATATTGAGTTTTGATTAGCCACCCAAATGTTATTGTTATAATTACCTTAATGGCATTGAGTTGTGGATAAGGATGATGTGTAGTAGTTTTTTTACAAAAACCTTAGATTTAGGAGATAATGTTTTTAGAGAGATAGCTAAACATTTTTGTTGTAGCTGTAGGATTGAAATTTATGTAGCA
>BRYF01000007.1:18692432-18694932 GCA_030159135.1 Actinidia polygama
CTCTCTCTCTCTTCTTTTCCAATCACTAAATTGACTGTCGAAGAGTCATTCCTAGAATAGCTCCGGATAGTCTTTCTTATTGTTTCTATCTTGCAGGCCCGCAGAATAGCGTCTTGTCGCCAAAATCTGCTTGTTTACCACCGCTTACGTTTACGTTCAATTTCCTCACATCCCCACAACACTACACCAAAATTAATATTTATGACCTATGTGAATGTTTCTAAACTAAAGCAACCACTAATACCATGCCTTTATTTCTCACTTTTATTTTCATCTTTGAGATGATAATTAATGTACATTTATTCCTAAATTGGGTAACCTTGAACCTGTTGGGGACTACGGAATTTTCCATGACCCGGTTGTAGTGCATACAAATAATATCTAAAAATTCAATCTAATTAACATAGACTAATCTACGTGATCAGAATCATACCTTCGTTGATTCCGAACGTATCAGTCACTCGATCACAACTTCAAAGCCTTCTGTTGTATTTCTCACACACGCTTTACTCTAAAGAGAGTAGACTCACGGCTGCTAGGGTTTCTATTCTTTCACCAAAACGTGAATCTTAGAATATCTTGTAACTCTAGCTGCTGATAGAGTGCATGTATATATAGCCTACAGGAGGGACCAAAAAATAAGTATGATTAGTCTTCGTACACAAATAAGAAATCATAATCTAACTAGGATTAATCCTTATTTATGTAAATTATAATTGCACTCCTTGTCATACTAGAATTTTAATTCGAGCTCCTTTTTATTAAATACTTATTTATCTCCCCACGTTAAGATTGTTAGCCAAAAGACAACCCAATAAGGGGGTGAATTGGATTTTTCAATACTAATTTTCAATTATGATTAATTAAAATTAATCTAATCAATAAAACAGTAAATCAAAATATATGCAATGCAAGTATATAGTAAAAGCAATGCAAAGAAAAGCACACCAAGATTTATCGAGATTCAACCACAACTTGTGGTTTATGTCCTCCCTAAGACCTCCATGAAGTCTTCTTCCACTATGCAATCAACAATTACGAGTAGGGTACTGATTTACCAAGTGCACAACTCACTTTTACACAATAACTTCTTCCAAGTTCTTTCAAGTGGTTTTGTTCAAGATTCACTCAATCTCACAAGTGTTTTGCTTGTCCAAGAGAATACACAAACTCTCAAATACAAGTGTATTAAGGTTATACAAGTATAAAATAAACTCTTTAACAAAAGTAAATGTGAATCGTATCGCTCAGCTCTTGAAGACAAGAACAAATATGGAATGTTTGTTGTCTAATGATTAATAATGTATAAGCTTGTGTCTTCTTAATCATAAATGCATTTGGAGGCTTGTATATAATGGCTTGGAGAAAATTTACCCATTGGTGGTAGTCGGGCCTCATTAAATGCGAGTTCAGAAAGCTCAGCGTTCAAAAAACTAGCCGTTATGTGTCGACAACTTAAGCGTTTTTGAGTTTCATGTGTCGACACCTTTTGCGTTGTCTGAAGCTACTCGTTACATGTGTCAACACTTCAAGCACATGTGTCAACACTTCAAGCCTTCATTCATCAATAGTTATACATTATCTCCATTGTCGACTCTTGATCATAAGTTCCCAAACTTTGGCCTCACATAACCTCTGTATCATGTGTCGACTCCTAATCATTCATGTTCAAAAGTTTGGCTTCTATCTCTATGTGTTGACACTTCAATGTCATGTGTCGACACCTTCGTTTCCAAATTGTCCACTGTCTTCATGTGCCTATTCTTTAACTCGATGTGTCGACACTTCATTTTTAGATTGTCCACTGACTTTATGTGTCGACTCTTCAACTCGATGTGTCGACACTTCATTTCTAGACTCAAGCCTATTGTCTTCATGTGTCGACACCACATGATCATGTGTCGACAATTCTTGCCCAGAAAGTTCGGTTTTGCAAAACTTAATCAATTTTACTTCATCGAATTGTTGATCTAATGAATAATTAAAGTAAAACATAACCTGCACACTTAGTAGAATCATTAGATTACTTAACACGGTATTTTGTTATCATCAAAATTAAGGAATGGAGTCAACAATCTCCCCTTTTTTTTATGATGACAAAATTTCTCATGATATGAATGATGAAATTAAGAACTAATGATTGTAGTAAGTGCGATAACAATGATTTAGAGCACATACCAGGTATTGCTCCCCCTTTCCTACGTAATGAAGCACTTCTCACTGTTTTTCAGAATCATAATAGTTCATGTGTCATTCAAAGTAATTCATATAGATCATACACTTTCATTCAATTTATTCATAGCCATTCAAGTTCATTTCCCGTTCACAATAGATTATGTATTATTTCATATCATACATACATTTTTCTTCCCCTTTTTTCAATTCATCAAAAAGAGTTGTTAATCCATCAAATAGCCATTCATGTCAATTATGTCTATATTTTTGTTGCTCCTCTTAAGAATGTGCATATTCCTTTGTTAATATAATGTCAATTTAAGTC
>BRYF01000007.1:18769932-18779932 GCA_030159135.1 Actinidia polygama
TAAATGCCAGATGGAGACAACATCGCAATCGTAAGAGATTATTAGAGGTCTCATTTTCACCTCGGTCTAAAGATGTTGGCGAGGTATACTGCTTATCACGAATTGGCGATTTGGGATGTTGGGAGGACACGGGCGATGTAAGGAAACTTGGCATACTGAGTGTTGTTCACGAGAGAAATTGGCAACATGCCATTCCCTGAAAGGTGATATGGCTATCCTATGACCAATGCGATGACATAATAAGTATGTAGAAATCTACCCCTTATCAATATATATTCAGTAGTCATAATTAACATGAAAAATGGATAGTAAGTATAATTTTGTGAATCAACAATTTATTATTTGAAGATAAAATGTGATATAGTTATTTTATTATTATTCAAATAATCTGACTTTTCGCATGAACAAAAATTATTCAGCAAGACATCCTCATATTTTTTCAGATAAGCCTTGTGAAATTATCAATAGGTATAGAGTGAGCTCGTAGAGGCTTCAAGCTACACAACAGTGTTGATCCTTACTTGGCCCAAATCCCACCTCCTATTGATTGGAAAACTATCACGTGTTATTTTGGCCATGTCGTAAATTGGCACACATTTTTTTCTGACATCGAAATCAAGGATGCACTCCACTTTTGTCATTAATATGCAATATTATAATAATGCTCATAATATTTTTGTCAATTACCAATTACCTTTTTTCATACCCTTGGACTTTTACTTGCTTCTTTTATTGGGAAGATTAGTTTAGGAATTTATTTTAAATTTACGTAATAAAAATAAAAATTAGAGTGCATTTAATCAAAAGAGGAGTATAAAAGTCATTTTCCAAAAAAAAAACACTTAGAAACTTTTCGCATGTGTAGTTTTTTTTTTTGTTGGCTCATCTTTTAATAGCAGGGGTGAAGATAAAGATAGTCAATTCAAAACATTATCGGTTCGACAGGTTTCCTACTTGAGCCCCAATTTTTGTCTCCCCACACCTAAGGAGTCATTGTTTTCTCCCTAAAAAAATGTTTTGTTTTGCTCTCTCCTTTCCTTCTTGGTCACTGTTGATTGTGGCTAGTTTTGTTAAATGGCGGTTGGTAGTGCCGGTGGTCGATACTAAGGTGTGGTGTGTAGTGTTTGAAAGTAAGGAGGAAGGAAATCGAGGATAGACACTCGCGGTAGTCCTATGGCAGCGCGGGTAGCTTCAACCAATCAACCTCCAATTCCCTAGCTGCAGCGCAGACACAGTAAGTTCGGCCACCGAAGCTGTTTTCGGAAAGCGACTATCCGACGGTTAAGTTAGAAGACCGGAGATGTAGAGAGAGAAAGTGTATATGTTTAGATAGCCAAAGTATGCATACCTTTGTGAGAATAACAATTCTCCTTATATAGCCTAGATCGACGTGTACCTCAACGTGCCAGCTACCGTGACTTGGTTGGTAGCATGCCTCCATGCCGTAGACGTCTTATTCCTAGCGTGGGGGCTGTTAGAGGAAACTTTGTCATGCAAGTTACCCTTCGTCCCCTAACATGCTTTGGGATTGCCCACCCATCAGCGCAGTCGTTCTTACAAGCTTGCTGTATAGTGACAACTCAGTTACGATGTATATTATTTGCCATGGGTGATGTCAACGCTTGTGTGGGGTGACCGAGCTTAAGAGAGCGCTGTACCCCTACCTCGCTTTGCAATGGTTACTTAGAGGTGGCTGCTGCCTTCGTATGCCCCAAGCCTGTAGTTGTCTATTTTACCCATTTACAATTGTCCCTCAGTTTGCATGAACTGGGTCAATGTTTGCCGAGATGATGAAAACTGGATGTATTTTCTTTCCGAAACCCGATTTTGTCGTGTTGTCATGTCGCATGTCGGGATTTGATTGGCTCATGAATCGGTTCATGCACTAATGCAGAGACTCTCCCACCTACTCTTGGGGTTTGTTTGGTGCGAACGTGCGGTGTAGGTGTTGCCACGTGTCTATCTCTCGTCGTTTCGTGAGCGACGGTTAGCCTGTGAAACGATGTGCTCTAAGGACGTGTTTGGTCAATTAATCGGCGAAACGATGTGCCATAAGGGCGCGTTTGGGCCATTTTGCGCCTTTTCAGCTTCTTATTTAAGATCGTTCATCTTCTTCATCACTATTTGCACTACCTTTCTATGAGTTTTAGAGAGAGAAATTGTGCGACTATCGTGTTTTCTTCATTTTTCGATGCTGGTTCCAATCCTACTTCTTCAACGTCGGTTCTAATTTTCTTTTTTGATCAACGATTGCTTTTTCCATCCAGCATTGTAAGTTTTTGCAAAAAAGTTTTTCTTTTCTTTTTTCTTCCTTTCTGTTTATGCGCATGTGATTTTCTATTATTATCTCTGAATTTCTAAAGTTTTCTTAGTTTCTTGATGAGTCTGTTTGCTGTTTCGTTGAGTCTGCTTGTGGTCTCTCATTTGCCATTGATTTAGGTTGCCTTCCAAACCCGTTTGCATACTCCTAGGGATAGAGTCCTCCTCCCTCGAGCCCATCCGTTACCAAGGTTATTCCAACGTGGCAGGATGGGTTCGGTCACCACTACCGCCATTTGACATGCGTGACTTAGTATCTTTCGAGATGGTGTGCGGGGCTTACTCTTAGCTTGGTTGACTCTTCCGTTAGTCAGAACTTATGGACAGAGTTCGAAACTCACATAGAGCTCAGCTAACTTTGTCCCACAGGCTTCATGACCCGAGTCTGTCATGATTCTGTAGTTAAGCTCATTTTCACTGTTTGTTTCTGTTTTCAGAACATGTAGTTGAACCAGATTCAATTGCTGGTCGATGATGACGCGACCTTAACTCGGTTTTGTGTTGACCATAATATTTCTAATGATGTTCTCATAGAGAGGCCAAGACCTAATAAAGATGCCAATTGGTTAGAAGGGGAGGGTAACCATATACCAGTCCGGACTTCGCTGATCCACCAGGCCAGGATTGACATTCCCCTTGAGTCCTCTACTAAAGGAGGTCATGGCTTT
Source organism: Actinidia polygama (assembly GCA_030159135.1). Taxonomy (NCBI): domain Eukaryota; kingdom Viridiplantae; phylum Streptophyta; class Magnoliopsida; order Ericales; family Actinidiaceae; genus Actinidia; species Actinidia polygama. Next base: position 18,772,920 of record BRYF01000007.1, read on the forward strand.
ATGCCGCCTTACCTTCATGCAAGTCTCAGTAAATTTTGTCTAAACCGTGCTAGCGGTTGACGCCCTGATGAAGAGGGAGGGCAAATAATTTATTACCAAGGACTTACTTCACGTGTACTGCGTCATGAGGCCTAGAAAAGACCCTAAGACCCAAATGTACACCGATAATCACTATTTACGACTTCGAAAGCCCAATCTGCCTCAAACGAGGTTGGTTACCAATTCCCTGGACAAAGATTTATTTTTGGAGGATTTCATTTAGGTCTCGAGAAATTGGGAGTTCTAAGCTGATGACCTTGATCGTTTTTCATTTCCAAGATTTAGGGGCTATGTTCTTACTGGTAAGAGTAAATTTGTTCTCGGTTTCTCTTACATTGATTTTCAAGTAAAAATTTTTACTTATTTCATTTTTGATGGTCTAACGTTTCTTCCATCTCGTTTTGGTTATTTCAGGGTTCAGTGCTAGGTTCTAGAGGAGATCTAACTGTTGCGTTGTTGCAATTGAAGTAGTGAACAATTGTGGTCGAACACAAAAAGTTGTTAAATTGCTTAATTACATTCCGCTTTATTGCCACATCATCCGTCACCGAGATGATCATGAGAGACGGCCCAAACTTCCACCTTTGTGCATTTGCGAACGAGCTCCAAGGCGTAGGAGTTCGCTTTCGGTTGAGGTCAGCCACTTAATTGAAGGTGCTGCTGTCGAGCTTGCACGATTGAGGGAAGAGGCAGAAGGGCTTAATATTGGCTCTAGTGGATCGAGCTATTCTGACTTTTTTGATCTCGAGCGATGATGATGAAGGAGAAAAGGCAGCAGGTGTAGTTGGTGATGAGAAAGAGGACGTCGAGGTTGAAGAAGGGAAAAGGTCAACCAGAGCAAAGACCAAGTCCCAAACATTGCTCCTCCATCCCAAATTCTGGCCATAAACCCAGTACTTGTGCTCATCTCAAACTCTAAAGCTACGGACGACCTTGAGTTTCCAAAAGTCACACCCTCTGTCGAAGATCTAATCAAGCACTCCTTTAACCTAGGAGGTAGCTCGGGTTCAAGCTCAGGAGAAGAAGTTGACATGGCTCCCAAGATTAGAGCTTTGGGAAAGAAGAAGGTTGCAAGGGAAAAGCTAGATCAACAAGCCTCTGACCCTATCTTGGCTCTCCCCAGTCCGGCAACGGAAGTTTAGTCAAGCGCCCTGTCGTCCTTGCCCGTCACCAAGCAGAAGAAGAAGCATCCTGTGGAAGGGCCTTCTCGTCTAAAGAGGGGGAGGGGAGTTGGAAGCTCGACCACCCCTCTGAAAATTACTGGTGCTTTCGAGCTTTGGGCTGGAAAGTTTACAGTTGTCGAGCTCGGGAAGCAGGTGACCAACGTCGACTCCTCCAGGGACCATAATGGGGAACGCCATCATGCTCCCATAAGATGTGGCTAATCTGACTGGGGAGGGCTTGGAGGAGTTCAAAGACAAACTGATCATGCAAGGCGTTCAGGTATGTTACCCATCTCGGTCAATACTTGTATTATTTCTTCATGATACTTAGTAAATTTCTTGTGTTTGCTTTATAGATCCTCCAGCGAGCTATATCAAACTCAGAATGGCTGAAGAAGTATTCCATTGACCTGAAGAAGGCTAATCAGAGGGCACACACTTTCAAGAGTGAGCTGAAAAAATCTAGAGTTGATTGCAATTCAGGCGTGCAATAAGGCCGAAGCTGCCTTTGCTCAAGTGAACAAGGCTCAGCAAGAGTTGGCCGAACTCAAGAAAGTGGTTTCCGAAGAAGTGTTCCAGAAGGTTTTTGATTGTGGCTTCATCAAGTAACAACTCCCAACCAATCCTCCAATCTCCGCATACAAAGCAAAACCACCGACAAACAAATAGCACAAAAACCTATCCTTCTCTAATTTCGCCTCCTATCTAAATTAATGCCTAGATCCTTAAAAAAATTAAAAACAAATAATTCTAAAAACTAACACAAAAAGGGTTGAACAAGGTTACCAATACGGCCTTAGCCGTAGATTTTCTTGCTGTAGTAGATGGATGGTGAAGCAATCCGTTAGATTTCGCAAGGATTGAGGTTCGTGTTCAAGCACGCCTTTTGCGGTCCCTTGAGCAAAAGTATGCTCTTCGGCAATGGCGCCAAAAACTTGTCTTCGCTCCCAGAAATGAATTCTTTATCGCAAATGTATGGGTCGCGAAGTTATAATTAACTCGAAGTACGAGTATCGATCCCATATGTAGCAGTGCCAAGGTGATCATAAGATAACTAAAATACTCGATTCAATCCTAACTCGATCCTAACTTATGCTTCAAAAAGAGAAAATAAAAATTGTATTTTTGGTTTTTAATAAAATTAAATTAAATCTAAATTACGAAAGCAATTAAAACTAATTTAAAATTTCTAAAAAAATGACTCAGAATCAATTGATCCAACCAATCGAGTTTCTTGAAATTCCAATGAAGGCTTATTATAACTTAAATCTTTCGATTACGTCTTGAGTCTTGGACTCGGAAGTTTAGCTTTTAAAACCAATTGTTCTTATAATCTTCAATTTTTAAAATAAATTTAGTTGTTATAATCATGATCGTGTATCATCGATTTGCACAACATATATACTGAACTCAACTCACGCATAAACGTTAGAAGGCAATATATATACTGAATCATCAATTCATACATAAGCGTTACCGAACATAATAGGACGCCCAAGTTTTTGAAAGTATTTAGAATGAAGAAGAAGAAATAACAAAAGATTTAATGGTGAAACCAAAACTTACCTCCATTGTTTATCCTTGATCCCCAATCGATCCCGAGTTGAGAAAATTAGCCACGCATGGCCATGAAACACAAATAAAAAATATAAAAGGCATTCTAATATATACAATCTAATATAAATGATTAAAACTAAAAAACATAAATTAATGACAGAAAAATTATAATCAAACACGAATAATTGAAGAAAATCGAAAATCGAATTGATTAAACGCGAATTTAAATGTATTTGATTACAAAACTATTAAAAAGAATGAATCTCTATGCTAGAAAGCTATAAAAATCCTAAAAAGTACGTGTGTCTATTCATAAAATATAAGAAAAATATATATAAATCGCACAATTCGAGTCCTAGCGGGATTAGGATTCTACCCAGTTTTCTTCTTAGCGTTCGAATGCCAAACCCAGCATTCCAACAGTAAGTATAATTTTTCATGAGCGTTCGAACGCTCAAAATAGCCTTGCAACTGGCATTTGAATGGTGAGTACAAAATTCTTTCCAGCATTCGAACGGTAAACTCAGCGTTCGAACCCTAAGGCAAAATACTAATTTTCGAGATTGTCAAACGCTACATAGATGCGTTCGAACCCTAACCTTCCATTTTTCTCTTTAGCTTTCGAACGCTAATTCCTTCTTTCTATGGAGTTCGAGCGCCCAGTGTAATTTCTGGAACTTTCTTCCCAGTGTTCGAACCCTAGTTTATATCTTCCACTGGCGTTCGAACGCTCAGTGTGTGTTTTCCTTCTTTGATTTTTTTCTTAACATCTTTCTTCTCGAACAATTTTGAAACCCTTGGAGTCCAATTCTCGCGACAATCGTTATGTGACTTTGTATAATTCTGTGAGATCTTTTCAACGGTGCATCTTTCATTCCATTCCGAGTTTGAAGTGGAAACTTTCACTTTCCCGGCAATGGTACTCGATAACCGTGCCCGCGCTCTAAATTACTTTTACGACTCCAATTCTTTATTTTTATCAACATTTACCTACAATAAACTCAGACACGACTTTTAGTGCAAAATATGATAAAAATATCTAATTAACCTAATCTAGGGTCAACTTAGGATAGTTTAACGGCGCCCATACTGTAATTACGCAGTCTTATCACACACATAGCAGGAATTTCAAGGAAGAATTAGCCGAACTCTATGCGAGCTCCCAACCCTGTCTTATGAACACTACCAAGTATGCTTAGCAAGAACGTTTGGGAGGAGTTAGCTGATTCTATGCGAATTCTAAGCTCTATCCCTCGAGGTTTGCCTAAGTACACAACAAAAACTTCAATAAATAGTTAGTTGAACTCTATGTGAGTTCCGAACTATGTCCTTCGAATATCACCCAAAATGTATTCAGACAATATGAACAAATGAAAACATGCAAACGAGCAACAAAAAGACAGATCATTCATTACAAAATGGTTGAAGATTGTTCAAAGTACAAGAACTCGTTTAGAAGAATGAAAATTATTACAAGTTTGGGAACAAGTTAGGAAAAGCCCCTTCGGCAGCTACACCCCCTCTACTATTGCTGCGTTGTCTTCCACTGTTTCCTGGCCGAGCTTGCCAACCATCTCAAGGCTTTTCTTCAGGATCTAGTATGCTTCCTCCTCCAGCATTTCTTCCTTATTAAAGCTGGGGAGCACGAGTGAAGAATAGTCTTGAGGAGGGTCCACTGGCTTGACTGCGGGGGGAGCCGCCCTCCAAACTGGGTGTTTAGGGGGGACGTAAAGCTCCTTCAAGCAAGCCAACCAACCATCCTAGGAGATATCAGGACAAAGATTCGCTAACTGCCTGTCATAATTGTCACCGGCTAGGTTAATCCCCTGGTTGTACACACGTTCGTAGACAGGGCCACTATCAACCTTTTCGGGTTCCAGCAGTTGTTCCAGGGCTTTGTCCAGCATCACCTGGATGGCTTCTACCTCTCCCCGAGCTTCGAAGATAGCGGCATTGCTAGCATCTCTCTCCTGTATAGGAGTAGCGAGCTCCAGCCTGGCCTGCTACTCTAGAGAGCTTATCTTCTTTTTGGACTACTTGATCTTGGTGAATTGCTTCTTCATCCACTCCGAGACGAAGGAAGCTCTTTGGAGGCTCTATAGAGCAAAGGCAGGAAAAATGTCAAGTTTTGAAAAAGTTAAAAGAAGTAAATTGAAAGGTAATTGAGGTCAAGACACTTACCTGGAATTGTTACATCACAAACAGGTCCCTGATTTCTTCTGAGCCTTTTTCTGCGAGATTGACGACATCTTTCGGTAGCATGATTGCACGCACAAGGGCCAAACTGGTGCCATGGTCCTTGGCAGAGTCAACCACCATCACATGCTTGCAAAGATTAGCCGTGGAGAATTCGGGCTTCCAAAGCTCGGTATTCCCACTTGAAGAAGGGAGGAGGGTCAAACTCGTACCCCATTTTCTTCTTAGACTTTTTGGAGGGACCCGTTGTGGGCCCCCTCCCATTGCATTTGAGAGGGCCCCCCGATGAACTCGGTTCGACCTCTGCCTATGTAAAAAATGCCAGAATTGGATCAGGAGCTGGCAACAGCACCTTACTAATAGGAGGAACAACAATTGTAAGAGGGTCGGCGGCCAGTGCAGACTTCTTCTTGCCCAAGGTCCTAAATCTTCCCATGTTAAGTATTGTATCCTTCCCTGAAGGAATGTGCTATCTCAACCTCTCCTGCAAACTGAAGTGGAGCGAAAGTGAGGTCGTTTGAATGTTCGTTGTCTGAGCTCAAGATGGAGATGGGAATAGCAAGAACCTATGGCTCAGCTAAGGGAGGCACCCAATTCCTTCACCTGTTCACCACAAGCCGGCTGGTTACTTCATCTCCTTCTTCCTCTTCACTATCTGAATATTTAGAAGAGGTGTAGCTCGACGAGCTTGAGATGACGCCTTCTTCCTAGACTTCAGCTTGGAGAAGGTTTGCGTTGAGCTCGGCTTTGGAACTTTCCAAGATGAAGGCGTCTCGCTGTAGAGCACGACTCTCGATGTGCAGGGGAGGGAGTCTGACACTTCCGAGATCTTTGGCCTTATAAGGGATCACGTCCCGATAGATTGACTCGTATGCAAGAATATCAATCACCTTTCTAGATTCATGCTTGTTGTTGACGGCTTGGATGGCATCCTTGCACTCTTTAGATCAGCACTTAAATTGTTCGTTGACGTTTGCACAGCGCCAGAAACAAGTATCGGTATCAACATAAGAAATTTCACAATATTAAAGATTGTAGATTCATTAAAGGAAGCACTTACTGTCAAGCAAGCGGCCATTATGTCTCGGGAAAGAGTAGAGACCATCGTCCCCAATCCAGAACTCCTAATCACCTAAAACTTAGACAAACTCATTGAGAAACAAGTCGTTGTTTGGGTTATCAGTAACCAGCCTCGTTCGAGACTGACGTGGGTTCCTGAGATGCAAGTAGTGGTTACCCTTCGGCTCTTTCTTTGACCGCACAATGATATAGACATGCAATAGGTCCGCGACATTGAAGGGGAGCTCCATCTCACGCATCAATGTGTCCATCGCGAGTACGGTTCAAACAAAGTTGATAGACACCTACATGAAGGTAAAGTGATAACGCGCCATCACCTCCTTCAACATTGGACTAATTCGGAATCATAGCCCAGCCTGACGGATCAGCCAAATATGAACCGGGATGCGGTCCCCGTGACCCTCCACTAGGTTGGCATTCTCATTTGGTGTGGAAGGCTCTATTTCGACATTCGTAGGGATGCCGTAATCGGTCCTGAACTTATTCAAAGCTACATTGTCATGAACCAGCAGCTGAGCTTGGTTCAATTTCATGTTCTTTAAATAGGAATAAGATAGTTAGAACGAGCTCGGCCAAACAATCGTGACGAGTTTCTAGAAACAGAGTCGGATGAACTCACCACAAACACCGATATTTGCTCCCACTGAGACTACTAACTATTTTCTAAGGGACAACTATCAGACCCTCTTACTATTACGAACCTATCTCGGCAACAAAAGGGCCTAGAGGACAAAGCCCTAAGGTCAATTATTTTACGAGGTAGCCCAGACCGGTTTTATTAGGAGAAACGGGTCGAGGGCGACCCGGTTCACAAAAACCAAAACAGTTCAGGGCCCCAACAATGGCGGATAAGCAAGGGTTAGGAACTCAGAACAAACGCTAAAGAAGGGGAAACACAAGCAAAGTTAGAAACCACACAAAGTATGAAAAAGCAAAAAGGTTTCAGAAAAACACAGATAAGTTGTAGAAAAAAAACAA
>BRYF01000007.1:18862432-18867432 GCA_030159135.1 Actinidia polygama
TGTAGGACTCGACAAATAATTTCTGTTTGTATCTCATTCTATTTAATTTTTAAATTTTATTGTGATTAATAGAAATTATTCTTTGGAATTCTATTTGCCGAATATATTTTATCCAACAAACTTAAGAAAGTATTTGATTTTTATTTTCCTGTGATCGGCAATTAAATTCCAGAAAATCGATTTCTATTTCAGAAACTAATGTTTGAGATGCAGATTTTAAATTATTTCAATTCAACCGGTTGAGAAATTATAAATTTAATTTCAAAAACAAAATTGAGATGTTATTCAGATTCAATTTTTCAAAATTGTTTCTGGTTATTTTTTCCCAAAAGGAATCGTTTTAAATTCGAGATGGAACAATTTGTTTTCAAAAGGTTTGAAAAATTGTTCAATTTTTTTATATAAAAAATAGTTTCTAGAGAAAAGAAAGAAGAAGAAAAAGAAAAAATGTATATATTTTTCCTCCTGGATGGTCAACTGTGCACGGTATGACCTTGATCGAGGTTGAGAGGCTACGGCCTTAGGAAATCGTGTGTGACTGGCTTTTGTTTAAAACCTATTGTGCCTCTATTTTTAGACTCAATAGGTTGGGCTTCGTGTTCAACTGATTGAACCAGGTGTGTTGAGGTTTCTGTTTTCTGTTGAACTGGTTCAACTAGTTGAACAATGTTGTTAAAGACTCTGTTCAAGTTGAATCGATCAAACATACAAGTTCAACAATTGAAAAAGGCTAAATGAGGCTATATTCATGTTCAACAGGTTAGAGATTTTTCTCAACCGGTTGAAGATTGCATCATCATCTTCTGCTTGTCACTAAATGGTTGGAGGTTTTCCTGAATCGGTTGAAAATTGAATTAGAGTCCTCGGTTTGTGATCAATCGGTTGGAGGTTTTCTTCAATCAGTTGAGAGTAGCAGAAAAAGTCTTCTACTTGACCTAAATCGGTTGAAGAATATCCTTAATCGGTTGGAAATTGTTTAAATCTGTTTCTTTTTGGAATTTAACATGTGAATCACGGGATTAAACATATATGGAGATTATGTTTAGATTGCTAATCTATTCATGTTGTTGATATTGTTAAGATTTGTACATTGATATGTGGTTGATCTTTTTCAAGAAAACATGTCGATCGATGCTGTTGAAACGAGCATTCAAACTCAGACTCCAATTTTAGGGAGTGTTGCTGCTCTTACATTTGGTGTTCCCTCGATTCCAATGTCTCATGTAGACAAACCGAAAAAATTTGGTGGAGGAGCTAATTTCAAGAGATGGCAATAGAAGATGATATTTTATCTCACAATGCTGAATCTTGTTGGATGCTTAATAGAGGAAGCTTCGGTTGTTGCTGACAATGAAACAAATAATCAGAAGATGATTGCGATCACTAGAATGCAAATTATTTGTGTAGGAACTATGTTCTGTATGCCCTGGAGGACTCTTTGTATTATGTGTACAATGAGGCAAAACTTGTTAAGGGACTATGCAAGTCCTTAGACAGAAAATACAAGACTGAGGGTGTTGGGTCCAAGAAATTTATTGTTGGATGGTTCTTAGACTATGTGATGTTAGAGATGAAATCGGTGACAGTTCAGTTCCAGGCACTCTAGGTTCTCATTAATGAAATCAAAGCAAAAGGAATGCTATTGAGTGATGCATTTCTGGTGGTTGCAGTCATCCACAATCTCCCTGAGACATGGATAGACATGTTTCCTGAGGTGAACATGGTGGAATCAAATCCACAAGAATGGTGGATAGACATTGGGCTACACGTCATGTCTATTGCAACAGGCGAATGTTCACTACCTTATAGACAACTGCAAAGGGTGAGAAGGTTTATATGGGAAATTTAGTCACCTCAGAGGTGGCGGGGATATGCAAGGTGATCCTGAAAAAAGACTTCAGGAAAAGAGTTAACTCTAAACAATGTGTTGGTCGTACCTGAAAATTTGGAAAAAACAAGTGTCTAATTTTCTATTGAGCAGGCACATTTTTACATTATATTGATAAGATTCTAGAGAAATTCAAATAAGTCTGATTCGAATATCGCAAGGACTCCTATAGATGTAAATTCTACTTATCCAATAATGGGGGAAGTCATAACCTAGTTGGAGTATTCTTGTATAATTAGGAGTTTGATGTACTTGATGAGTTGTACGAGGCCCGACATAGCCTACTCAGTGAGCAAACTAAGTAGGTACACGAGTTATTCAAGAAGTGATCACTGGAAGGTGATAGTAAGGTTACTATGCTATTTAAGGTATACTCGTAATTTTGGACTGCATTACACTAGATATCCAGTAATACTAGAAGGGCATTGTAATGCAAACTGGATATCGGAGATGAAAAACTCGAAACCCACGAGTGAAAATGTCTTCATGCTTGGTGGTGCAACGGCATCTGGGAAATCTTTGAAATAGACATGTATTACACGTTTTCTATGATGGAATTAGAGTTCATTGCTCTAGATAAGGCAACTGAAAAGGTCGAGTGGCTACGCCAATTTTTGGATCATATTATAAGATGTTCGAAACTTATGCATGCGATTATCATCCATTATGATAGTCAATATGCGATTGTTAGTGCACATAGAATATGTAAAATGGTAAGTAAAAACATATTTGTTGTAGACATAATACCATTGATAATTTCTCGCAAATGGGGTTATCACTATTGACTAGGTGAGGTCAAAAGACAACATGGTGAATTACTAACCAAACGGTAAACCGAGAGCTAGTTGATCAAGCATTGAAAGGAATGGGTTTAAAGCCTGTGAAACATAAAGGTATCATGAAGGAAAACCCGACCTAGTTGACTAGAGATCCTAAGATCTAAGTTCAATGGGATAACCGACTTGCGTATATCTAAAATAATCATTGTGGAGTTAAAAGAATTCATATCCGTTCCTATAATGCATAATGATTGTGGATAAGGCTAAGCGTTAGCTTTCAATTACTTTTTTCACTAGTGAGCCAAGCTGGGTATAATAAAATACCCATGATAAGAATTCACCTATGTGAGTATGAAGTGAGGCCTTTTCTTTGAGAATCTGAGAAGGCAAAATTCTTGAGAAAATACTTGCAAAACCAGAAAGAGTATTCCATGGACACTACAGTGAGAACTAAAATGCGTTAGGAGAAGTTCTTGTGTGATTTTTATTGTTCTAATTTACACCAAAAGTGGCACAATTCAAGACGGGTCATTCCACTAGTCTGAATTCGATAGGCTCTCACAAGGAAGGTTCAAGGCCAAAAGCTACCTCTCCTATGAAGGAATTATCCATTGTCTCTCTCGCGAGTCATCTTTGTATTTTGCATCGATTTGTTTCCAAATTTTTATTCATATGGGGATTGTTAAAAATTTGGTATGATCAAAGCCTAAAAATTGCTAGCTTTAACAGCTCAATTTGTAGCTATTAGCAGCCTAAAGGCAGTCATTAACAACTTATAATGACAACTGTTATTGGCGCCTTAAATACTATAATGATGTAGTGTTTATAGGCTGATTAATTTGCTGGGCAGTTTTTATGTTATTTGAGCAACCGTAATGGTGTTTTGTTTCTATATAATATGAAATTCCTGTGTAGGAAAGACACAAGAAAAACCAACAGTTTTTACACATTTTCATTCTTAGATATTTTCATTCTAAGCGAGAGAGATAGATGTAGGTTTAATTCGTCAAGATTTATCTCGGTGACGTTCCTACTAAGAGGTCTACCCGTTTTATCCTGGGACGAAGATGCCGACAAAGACTACAAAACCCTTTGTAGGCAGCGAATATTTCTTACAGAAACTGTGATTGTAGGATTTGGTAAATAATTTCTATTTGTATTTCATTCTATTTAATTTTGTAATTTCAGTTTATTGTAATTTTGTTGTGATCAATGGAAATTGTTCTTTAGAATTCTATTTGCCGAATACATTTTATCCAACACGTGTCACCGCCAATGTCTCAGCCAGTGACTTAATGCCTATATGGTTGAATACCCTTCTATGTAGCACCCACCAAAGAGTGACCACCGAAGGGTTTAGATCTAGGGGTCACTAATAAGGTTAGTACATTTATTGTTTTAAGAGGTCACGAAGAAGTAATGTTTCCCACTTTGCAGAGTAAACATAATTGTAAACATAATTAAAGGCTTTGGGACAAAAATTTCCTATAGTCTGGAAAAAAATTGAGTTTTAAAGAAAAAAAGTTATAAAAGAAAACATCAGTCTCCTCTGCTCCAATGCGGATCAATCCCTCTTCCATGTGTGTTACTTTCCTTTGTAATTTTAAAGAAGGGTAAATTTCACCATTGGTCCTTGTAGTTCGACCAGTCTTATTTTTGTTCCTATAATTTCAATTTAAATGGTTAGGACTTTATAATTTTAATTTAGTGTCAATGTAATACCTCTGCAAGTACACATTAATAATTTGGACAAAAAGTTAACATGTGAAAGATCACATTGTCATTTTTAGGAACAAGAGTATTTTAAATTATATGGTCACTTTCCATCTCAATACTTAATGGGTATTGATGAAGTTTCACATTGGTTCCTACTGGACATATGTGAAACTTCTCTGCTCCAATGTGGATCACTCCCTCTTCCATGTGTGCTCTTAAAAAAAAAAAAGTTCATTGCAAGTTTATAAGCACTCGGCGTCTCTTTTGCTTGTTCTTGTATCATCTAGTTAGTTTTGGATCGCGATGATAAAATCAAAAACTCACGCTGAAACTCGAAAATTAAAAAATTACATGTATATTTGGCAAAGTTTATTAGCTGTAACTTTTTTTTGTTTGAAAAAGTTATGTAAAGAGTGTTTGATGTAACTTCTGTCTCTGTTTATGAATTAAAAATAACTTATAAAAATAAAAAAATAATAATTTTTAAAATTCTATTTTAAAACTTTTTCAACTTCTACTTTTAAATAAACAATTTCAACATAAATTCAATTATACCAAACAAGCAAACACCCACCACACACTACTGTTGTCGTACATGGCCTGGAACTTCCATTGTT
>BRYF01000007.1:18909932-18912432 GCA_030159135.1 Actinidia polygama
GAGAAGACGAAAATAATATTTTTTAGAAGAAAAAAATTATCTCAGGTGAAATTTCAACCATTGAATTAACTCAAATGGATTAACTCAAATGGATTCCCACCATAGATAGTGGGAAATAGTTTAGAAGATTAAAAAATATTTGCGTTTTATATTATATATTTTTGCGTGATTTATTCTTTTTATTTACTATATTTTGTTATCTTTTGGTCAGAGTTTTTTTACTGTGTTTTTTAATTATTTTAGAAAAAAGATATTAAAATTCAAATCAATTCATATGGATATTTCGGAATTATTCTGAACCAAGGACATTCAAATGGATATTTCAAAACCATTTGTATTAATTCAAATTTTGTAAAAAAAATTAGTACTTTTTTCGTTCCCTATATGAAAGATGTATAAAAAAATAAGAAAAGAAAAATAATCAAAAAAGTACAGAAATACAAAAATAATTAAATAAAAATTGCAATCTATCCAAATAGGGCCCACGAGCTATTCTAAATATATGTATTTCGACTTTAGCGACCAAATAGATATAATTTAGTGAGAGATGCAATTTATCCGAACATAGCCTTTTTTTACTATCCAATGACATTGCAGCAATCACTAACTTTAGACTTACTTTTTCAGCATATTAATTATTTTTATGCAGATATCATGAAAAATGATTAGTGTGGGGTCGGGTGAGATTATAGGAAAGAAATCGAGGATATACACTCGCGACGGTTTTACAACTACGTAGGGAGTTTCAACCCGTCGTCTGACCAACCAACAATGCCCTAACTATAATCACCAAAATAGTGAGATTGGCCGCCAGAGCTATTTCATGGAAACGACCCTCCGTCAATCAAGTTAGACGTCCGAAAATATATATAGAGAAAGTGTATGTAAGTTCAGATAGCCAAAATGTGCGTACCTTTATAAGAACAATAATTCTCCTTTTATAGACTAGCTCAGTGCGTGCTTTAAAGCACTAGCTGTCTTATCACTAAATAGACTGCAGCTCGGCGCGTACTTCTATGCACAGACCGTTGTGTCATTGAGTAGGCAGCTGACCCAACCATACCCTTATGGCGTGGCTAGTAGCCCCTAATCATGCTGCCGATGTCTCCATCCGGGCATGGGGGCTATCAAAATGAACTTTGACGTGTAAGTCACCTTGTATCCCCTGACACCTCTCGAGATTGCCACCGGCAGTTGCCCTACGTCCAAGCTTCAGCGCGATTATTATTCCGAGCTTGCGGAACAGCGACGGCCTTAGCTCGGACAGTGCTTGTCTTCGATAGTGACTGCTCCGAGCTCCGATGCGTAAGACCCCTGAGCTTGCCCTACAGCGATAGCTTGGCGGAGATCTCCGCCCTAGCACGGTCAGTGTTCGATAGTGTCTGCACCAAGCTCCGGCGCAAAGGACCACCGAGTTTGCCCTTATAGCGATAGCTCAGTGGAGGCCCCTGCCCTAGCAAGGCTAGACTCTGCCATTGTATGATTTGTCCTCTTATAATTGTCCCTCAGTTCGCATGAGCTGGGTCGATGCTCGCTGAGGTCATGTGAGCTGGACGTGTTCGTTCTTTGAGGCAGTTGTTTGGCGAGCAAGCTGATGCCTGCTAGTTATCTTCCCAGAGTTTGAGTTTGTCTCTCTGTCATAAATCTTGGAACCACGCGTCCATGTTTGGTTAGTCCGCGAGCACGTTTGAACCTTGGTGTCGAGGTCTCCCACCTTCCCTTAAGGCTCGACTAGTGCGGACACTCGGCTGGGTAATTGCCACGTACCCGCGTCCCGTATGTTTCAAGAAGCGGTTACTAGAGCGTGATTTCACGCGCCCACTAAGACACGTCCTAACCTCGTTCCCGCCTCCTCACCTTCCTTGTTATCGTCTCTTTGCCTTCCGTCCTCCATTACACGTTTTGAACTTTCGAGAGCGTCCTAGAGAGATAAAGAGTATCCCTCTAACTGATGTTGTTGTCTAATAGTACTTCCGACCACCGTTCTGGTTTTTGACGACCGATATTCAACCTTTACGACGTTGATTTCCTTTTGAGCTTAACTTTGGTCAGCTTCTGGTCTTCTTTTCCTTTCTGTGCTTAGTATGCTTTATCGAGATTTGTACTCGTTTTCTTTATCCGCGCTTCTGCATTTGGGGTTTACTTCCCGTCCGTGCTTCTATGCTTGGATTCTTGGATTTACTTTGATTTTTTGATTGTTTGTTGTCTGTATTTGGTTTTCTGACTTTGGCTCGTCCGCCATTATTGGAACTTTGTGTCTATGTGAACTTGGTCACCCTTGCCCTATTTCTCTTGATGAAGCGGGTTCGGACTGCCCAATAAGACAATGGCCTATGGGGTTAGTTCCCTAGGCCCTTCTATTGCCCAGATGGGTCCAAGACAATAGAAGGGTCTGGTAGTTGTCCCTTAGGACTAGGCTTTGCAAAAGTCTATAATCGATTTTCCACAGACAGCAGCAATTGTAGGGTTGTGGGTGTAGGTCTGTGGGTGAGAGATGATA
>BRYF01000007.1:18914932-18917432 GCA_030159135.1 Actinidia polygama
GGTCACAGGTGTCAACACTTGACTTTCAGGTGTCGACACTTGTGAATAGTAACCTTGGAGTTTTGACTACTAACCTCAAGTGTCAACACCTGACTTTCAGGTGTCGACACTTGTGAACAGTAAAAAAATTATAATTTTTTTAATGGTTTACTTTGAGCATGATAATATTTTATATATTTTATTATTGCATTAAATTTTTGATAAATATAACAATTGCGTATGTAAAAATTAAAAAATGTAATTTTGTGTATGTGTACTTGAAATTTTGGATTGAGATTTATGTTAATAATTATGAGTGTTGTTCAATAATAGCTAATTATTATTGACGGTTTTGAATGCTTGTATAGTATGTTGTTGCATTTAAATGTTGATAAATGTAACATGGACGTATGATTGAACTTGTGAAAAATAGAAAATTTATTATTTGCATTGAGACGTTTAGTAAAATGCAAAGTTTATGTGTGTGTGAAAAATAGAAATGATTTGGGAATGACATGCTAGGATATATTGAATTAGGTACGTTGTGTACTTAGAATAAGATTGTTTAGATTAAACCGAAGTTAAAGTTCTAGATGGCAACAAGAGGAGGGAATGTCAAAGCCTCTAGTGAAAGACCGGGAAGTTGACTAGAAGGGAATGTCAAAGCCTACGGTGAAAGACCGAAAAGTTGGCGAATTAGAAAATGTCAACCTTTTTGGTGAAAGACCAAGGAATTGACGGGGTATTGTCTCATATGCTTGGTGCATGATGAGGTTGGTTAGGTATTGGCCTAGGTGTGTCATTCTAAATGGTCGAGTAATATTTTAAGAAAAGTCAAGGAATTTGTGAACATAATGATTTGATAAATCATGAATTGAAATTGTGTGTTATTTGAAGTGATGAATATTTTTGAGAGAAACCGAAAGTTAAGAAATTGTTGATTTGCAAAATTACGGATTGAAAATGCATATTTTGGTGTGATTGAAAGTATAGTATTTTGCATTATGTTTTCATTATATATTTATGTATCATGGTTTTGGCTTGACACATCAAGTCCATTGTTAAATATTTTCAAGGTAACTCACATTTACTTAAATAAATTTTCAAGTACTGAGGTTTATCCTAAGTTGCGATGTGACGATCCTGCCCAGGCCGTTAATGATAATCTCAATCATATTCCGTAAATGTCTCATTTTATATATAGTCAGAGTATTTATTTTACAATCTATTCAAAAATAAATAAATAAATAAATAAAAACAAAATGATCTAAAATCTAAGTCTTTCTCCAGACCCATCTCGCACTACCCGGATTCTCTTATTCACCTGAAAAAAATCAACTAAAGCAGAGAAGTATACAATACGACGGATTATGCTTAACGAATCAATAATGGCTCAACAATAAATGTCAGAGTAGCACAACAAATTAATATTTTATGAAAGACCTCATACCAGATCTTTCCTAGTACGCGACTGGTGCCCGGCCTTGCCCACCTCACCCAGCCTTTCTAGCTTTATCCAGTATCAAGGTTATTTGTAGGGTCACCCAATCCGTAAAATTCAATACCATGGCATTTTAGCCATACATATCATGATTCTAATAAAATATAACGAATTTCAATAGATAACACACATGCTCAATGGAGTACAAAATCAGATAATTTAAGAAATAACTCTGAAATTTTAGAAAGCATATTGTATATCTTCTGCTTACCTCAAATTAAAATTTATACCAATAGATATGAATATCTGGATCTCATGATCTTCATACTAAAATTTTATCTCAATCCGACATCATCTCACCATTGATCTACGTCTCTATTTTTTATGATCATAGCTAACCACACTATATAATTTCTCTTATTTCCCATTTCTTTCTTTCTTCTATCTTTCTTTCCTTTCTTTCTTCTGTCTTTGTCTCTTTTTATAGACTTTCAACGAAAAGCAATGCAAGCAGCGGATGATGTGTCACCTATGACACGTGTCAACTATTTTATAAAATTATACTTTAGCCCCTTCAACTTTAATATCCTTTTTAATTTAACCCAAAAGTTATGAATCTAATAATTTAACCTCAAAATATATTAAATAACTTAAATTTAATTTCAATAATTTCTATTTCTATTATAAAGTAAAGCTAATTTAGGGTGGGGGTATTACATTCTTTTTCCCTTAAAAAATCTCGTCCTCGAAATTTAAAAAAGTCTTATTATGTGTCAATAACAAACTACACGCTTTCACTGCGCACTCTGATCAAAAATTATATTTTGGGTAGTCTAACTTAAAATATAAAAAAAATATCCTACGTACGAATTTACCACCTATACCTCCCACACCATCCCATGTAAGACCTAAACTCTAA
This sequence comes from Actinidia polygama, assembly GCA_030159135.1. NCBI lineage: Eukaryota > Viridiplantae > Streptophyta > Magnoliopsida > Ericales > Actinidiaceae > Actinidia > Actinidia polygama. The sequence goes on from BRYF01000007.1 coordinate 18,917,272, forward strand.
GCTCTGATACCAATTGTGACGACCCAGCTCGGTCCGTTAATGATAATTTCAATCATATTCCGTAAACGTCTTATTTTTATATATAATTAGAGTCTTTATTTTACAATCTATTCAAAAATAATTACCTCAAATATTCAACAGTCTCCAAATATTTATTTTTA
>BRYF01000007.1:18929932-18932432 GCA_030159135.1 Actinidia polygama
TATTATAGATTTTTGTACATTAATTTTTTTTTAATTTTTGAAAACTATGGCTTATCCAGATTTTCAGAAAAAATTATAGTTTTAACCCATATTTCTAAAAATTATGATTTTAAACTAAAAAATTTACGATTTGAGCCCAAGGTTTTCTATGCGCGGTTTGAACTTGATCGGTTGCTGTTGAGTTAAGTGGCTACGGTTTTAGGCAATTGTGCGCAATTATAGTTTGTTGAAAAAAGTTGTTGAAAACTCAGCTCAAGTTCAACTGGTTGAACTTGTAAAATCGGTCAAACTTACAAGTTCAACCAGTTGAACAAAGAAGTTGAGACTTCTATTCAACTTGAACCGATCAAACTTACATGTTCAATCAGTTGAACGAGGCAGTTTGAGGCATTTATTCATGTTGGACCGGTTGGAGGTTTTCCTTAACCGGTTGAGAATGGCAGAATAGTCTTCTATTTGACTTAAACTGGTTGAAAAATTTTCTCAACCGGTTGAGAGTTTTCCTCAACAGGTTGAGAGTTTTCCTCAACCGGTTGGTGGTTTTCCTTAACCGATTGGGAGTTGCCTTACGCAAACCATTTAGATATCCTCAACCAGGTATAACTCAGCTAAGGGCGTTGCCCCTATGGATCTTACTAAGGAGCATGATCCCCGAACACCCTACAAGGGGGTTCATCCTTTAGGACCCCCGGGGTATGCTGAGTGTAGCGGGTGTTAGACCATTTGTGGTGATTATATTCAGATTATTTATGTATTTATGTTGTTGATATTGTGAAGATCTATGCACTTATATGTGGTTAATCTTTTTCAAGAAAACATATCGACTAATGCTGTTGAGACGAGCGCTCAGACTCAGAGTCATACTCTAGTTTCAGAGAGAGTTGTTGCTTCTACACCCTATGTTCCCTGGATACCGATGTCTCATGTGGACAAATCGGGGTCGAGGTGTTGATTTCAAGAGATGGTAGTAGAAGATGATATTCTATCTCACCACATTGAATCTCTGGGTGCTTGACAGTGGAAGCCCTAGTTATTGTTGAGAATGAGACTGATAATAAGAAATTGATCGCTTTATATTATTGGAAAAATGATGATTATTTGTGCAAGAACTATGTTTGGAATGCCCTAGAGGACTCTTTGTACTCTGTGTACAATGAGGCAAAATCTGTTAAGAAATTGGGGGAGTCTTCAGACAGAAAATACAATATCTAGGGGGCCGGGTCCAAGAAGTTCATTGTAGATCAGTTTCTTGATTATGTGATATTGTAAAATAGTACTGAAACATGCTTTACAAGTAGTTAATAAATAATGTGAAACAAATAGTTCACAAGTCCAATGATGTCTGTAAAATAATGTGACCAATTTATATTATATGATAACATAAAAAAAGGTAAGGAAATGGTTGATCAAGTCGAGTGTTGGACACTCTTTCCTTAAGACAGATTCGCCCCCCGACAGGTGCTCATGGGTCTAACAGGCTCTATCTCCAAGATAAAATAATCACGACACTAAATAAGTAGCACTACAATATTCAGGTCCAGCGGATATAAACTTTAGATTCTACTCTCTCTATATACAGTATGAATGCAATATGAATAATAAGAAAATAAAGAAATTTTTATCAAATTCAACACAGAATTATGACAGTAAATTTTACACAAAAACCTACACGGTTTTTGACAAAATCAATATGGCATGATGATAAAATATAATATTTGCTATGTAGAAAAATATTGCAATTCTGTAGAAGATTACGCAAAAATTCAATATAGAAACACGTAATAAAATAATTGAATTTACATAGAAATTCACCACAACAAATACATAAATTACATAAACCGGATAAAATACAAAATTAATCGGATTAAATAAAACCTGGATTGAAATTTGTGAAGAATTTTAAGGCTGATTAGAAAGTACGCCTAGAACGAAAAAATGCGAACGGACTTTGCAGGAATATGGGCAGCACTTCGTCTTCATCGGAGGGAGAGAGAGACAGATATTGAAGAACGAAATCCAAATTTTTCTACATAAAAAATAGGAGGGGAATCTTTCTATTTATAGAAAGAATCGCACCCCTTTGAAATGGTGTCAGCCAAACGCACCCTCAAGAGGAGTTGCGACCATTGGATTTGAATTTGAATTCAAAACTAAAACGAATCCGGTTCCTACCCGGTCCATCAAGTGCTGGGTCGAACCGTGTCTAAAAAATAATTATTAAATTGGCTCAAACCTTTTTACTATTACCCCCATCCCCACCCCCGCCCCCAACCCCAACCGAATTGAGCCAAGCTAGACAAATGAACGGCGGCGGCGGCGTGTGCGTATATGGAGTATTGGGTCAAACCATAGGTTCCATAAGTCCTTCCCTTTCCACAAAAGTGGGATGCCTCTTGGGGCTCAAACCTTTATCCAAACTTAGGCTTTATATACCCATCACTTTTTTCATAGGAAATCAATGTGGGATAAACATTTAGTTTCACCCAATATCCATACTCAT
>BRYF01000007.1:18974932-18984932 GCA_030159135.1 Actinidia polygama
GGAAAAAATATGTTACACAAGATTGACTGAAGTCTTAATTAGTTATTTTTCAATTAAATTTGCAAGAAATGGTTTAAAAAATTTGTCTATCAATGCGTAGAAACTCCATCCTACCAAAACCAACAATTGAATATGGGCATCCAGAAAAGTACAAGTATCGACCACATGCATTCTTAGCGGGACCCACATCAATCACACAACTCTCTTTTTAAAATTTTTTAAAGATATATAAAAATTCTGGATAACTAAGACTTTCGTATACCAAAATGGATACAGTGATGTTGGAGTTTGGTTACTCTAAATTTTTCTAGACATGTCCTATTTCTGGATATTTAGTGTTGATGTGATGCTTCTCTCACTAAATTAATCCAATTGTATGCTTTCACCAAAAACAGGTATCAACAAGCACACAACCATTTTGGTGACCTGACTCGAGCTAGCATGCAGTTTAGCTGGAGCTAGCCATGAAATACACGCATGCCACAGCTACTGAGAGCGAAGCTACATACGAATTTGGGAATCAATAGGGGCATGTATGGGACCTCCACAAAAATGGAGGGTAGGGGCACCCACTTGGAGAACAAGTTGGGCATATGAATTAGGAGAGTGTGTGTGTGTTTTGTGTGAAAGTGTAGATAGGCATGCATGTGCAACCATGTGCGTCCCGTTCCCCACCGTTAGGTCCACAGCTAAGACCATCCTAGGGCTCCGTTTAGTTGGCTACAGGTTGGATTGGATCTGGTTAGGAATAGATTGAAGACAAGAATGAGTTTACGAATGTAATAAGGTCAATCCCAAATCTATCTCATTCCAATATTTTGTTAGGTATATAGGAATTAGTTAAGGTAGTTGTTGTGGTAAAAATCTGGAGTGAGTAACCCACAGTCAATATTACTCATCTTCACCTCGGTACTGGACATCGGTGATAATCTGGGCGACCTGAGAAAGTAGGCAAAAGTAAACAACAAGGGCGAGGCCGCTCAAAATCCTTCCGGTGTGCGAATCAGACCAAGGCGATAAGGAGAATAAAAGTAGCAGAGTTCTGATAATAATGAGTTATTCACTATGAAAGTAGATTGTACCTCATAATGATGGAGTAGCGGCCTTTATATAGACGAAGAATGGAGAGTCGTGTAAGAAAACTGTGGCGTGATCCTCGGACAGCTAAGTATGAAAATATATCCCGAAGATAGTGGAGATTTAATAGAGAGATCTGACATCTGAAGGACATCCTGTGATTGTAGATGTTGTAAGGAAAATGATCTCTTCAGAGGTAGTTTCCTTGTGTAGATAGAATCCCTGTAGAGATGGAGTTCGTATGGAGATAGAAGACCTGGTATCTCACCTCGCCATTCATGATGTGGAGACTGGCGAGATTACATTCATACCGATTACAGGCGATGACGTGAGGAGTGATCAAGATCACTGGCGATGTGGCGATACCTCACATATTTGCGACATGAAAAATAACTGGTTACAAATATGGGTGAACAAGGCGGGGGTATCATGGAGATCTTCCTAGAGGTGGGCGACATGCGAATATATCATCCCTCATCAATAGCCCCCTACTCGGAGTGCCGAGGTGGAACACTTGGGGATCTCCGAGTATCAATGAAAAGTATCATGGGCGGTAACTGCCAGCTGATGATGTGAACGCATTTCAATGGTGCTTCTCCGTGAGGTGCCGCGTGACGGGTGCAATTATGCGCCCTATTCAGAAGAGACCATATGGGTGAGAGCATTAATGCTGAAATAACGTATTTCAACAGGAAAAGCAGCCGAGCGGTGGGAATGACAGTTTTCGCCTCAGAAGTTGAAACATCGCGGGAACTCCACTGTTGATGGGATTGGATCCTGATCCTTTGGGGACCTTATAAATAGGGGGATCCCTCATCCATTTATATTCTTCGCTCGCTATCGAACTACTGCCCCTGCTCTGTTGTGCATATTGCCCTTATTCAGCTCGCCCTACATTCTTCAGTAAGTATTCACTACCATTCTTGCCTTTAATTTCATAATCCTTGAGTGTATGTTCAATAGGACCGACTTAGGAGATGGGAGTTTAGAAAATTCTTTGCCTTCTTGGGTATCCGACCACTTAGGAGGAAAGTCCTATATGACTGAAGACGTAAACCAGTAAACAGTCCCTTCTTCGTCCCATGAAGATTTCCTTCACAGTAACCTACCCGTCCATAGAGACACCTCAAACCTCACAAAAGAGGTCAACATTATGACCCAAGGCGACCTAAACAAATTGAGAGAAGAGCATTATTTCCCTCCCGGGATCCAAATCAGGATCTCCAGAGAGAACGATACGATATTATCTACTCGCCCAAGCGAGTTGGCTTTTATGAAGCTACCTTTCTAGCTGGCTTAAGATTCCCTGTAGTATGCTCGTTGGTGATATGGCAATATTTCAAATGCCATTTGTCCTATGACGAGTTTAGGTGCATATACTCTCTTAGTCCGTTGCCAGAATCGGGGTGGTTCTACTTCAAGACGAGGCCTGACAAGAATTTGCTCAAAAGATTACTGAGCAATGTAAAAGGATGGAATAAGAGGTTCTTCTTCTCCTTAGGAGACGAATGGAAATTTTTTTCGAGCATGCCTTCAGGCGTAGGAATCTCGCGAGTCCCCAAATCTTGGGGCGTGCCAGGTAGGTCCCTTTTGCATTACTTTACTTTTGTTTGCCTTTTTGCCAAATATTCCAGTTTGCCTTATTGACATTGATGATTGTTTTAGAGAAGCGATGCAACAAGTTGCCCGCCTTGTCCTAGATTGAAGCAAAGAGGATGGCGGAGGTCCTCAAGATTATAAAATCGGGGGGGCTACTTTGACGTGTCAAAGGTCCTATCTTCTAAAACTTTCTAGAACTACTTCGCCCACGGACGTATGGAGATATCATCCAGTGGGAAAGGGAATACTCAATCCGAGGGAGGTAGGAATACCATTTCGGGCGACAAGGGTGAGTCTCGTCCCTTCTGAGGCGACCTACAACGCGATAGTCTTGTCCACAATGACTCCGTAGAATGCTTAGGAGTTATTAGGGGGGATATAGGGAAAGTACCTAGGAGATGTTTTCCTGACACCCCTGACCTGACTTTGCTTAGATGGTTTGGGGAAAAGTTAGGGATCTTTTTCTGAATTTTTTACCAAAGGATCCTTTATCAGGAATTTCGAACTCCAGCTCGGACTCTGAGTTGGGGTCTAGATCAGACTTAGGGCTGCCCCCCGAGCTTAGATCAGATGGTATTACCTTTTAACCTTTTCAAGTTTTACTTTTTTCGTTGTCTAACGTTTGTTTTGATCTCGCAACTATGTCATCTTGGATCAGTCTGGCCACTCTCACCAAGAAGGCGGGAGCAAAGAAAGCTGCGACCAAAGATGCCAACTCGGAGGCGACGACCATTCCACCATTGAAGGGGATTGTGATTAAAGAGAAGGTGACCTCGTGATGGCACCCACGACTCCTCGCCCAACAAGAAGGGCAAAAATGATGTTTCCAAGGGTAAGGAAACCATGTTGCCGCCGGAGTCAGGAGAGGGTCTGTCTACCTCGTCGGGCCGAAGTTTAGGTCCCGTAGCTTCGATAATGTCGAGCGCTCCCATGGCGCGAAAGATACTGAATGGGTTGATCCTTCCTGCCGATAAGGAGAAGGTTGATCAGTTTAGTATGGACGAATCGGTCACCAAGTCTTTCCATGCCCTTGGCCAAGTACTTGGTTGTTTCTGTTTATCATCATATTTATAGTTCATTCTGGCTTTTGTAGCAGGCAATCGTGCTTGTTTTTGCTCTACCCTCCGGAGTCAAGATCATCAGAATAACAACCACTTCCAGCTCACCTGTGTTGATTCAGTTGAGTTCACAATGGTCAAAGCTCAAAATCGAGCTTTCAAGGCAGAAAACCAAGTTTTTGAGCTAGGCGAACAGGCAATAAAGACCGAGGCTGAGCAAAAGGATAAATCTGAAGCCGTTGCGTGATTGGAGGCCGAGGTGGCAGAGCTTACTGACAAATTAGCCCGAGCCAAGAAGCTCGCCATTGAAGAGTTCAAATCTTCTAACAATTTCAAAGACGCGGTTACAGATTCCGCTGCCACGTATTTCGGCGAAGGTTTTGAATTCTGCAAGAGAAAACTTGCTTACCATCACCCTGACATCGGCATCAACTTGGCTAGCATGGATATGGATACCGATTTGGCTGAGGAGGAGGAAGCAGCTAAGGTTGGCGAGAAGGGAGAGGAGAATGAGAGCGATGTCAGCCCTACTCCTTAATGCTTGTATATTTTATTCTTTTTTTTTTTTGAATTGGCGATGTTCCATGTAATTTTTTCAATCTCAATGAATGATAATTTTTCAATTTCAATGACCTTTTTTTTTCTATAAAGAAAATTGTTTGGCGAGCATGTAGCATGTATTTTACTGTATCGCATATAAATTCGAGTGATGGCGAGGCGAACTTTTTCGTTTAGGCGGAAAACACCAACTTAATCAATCAAAGTTTTACGCTTTCACTAGAGTGGCGTCGTAGTCATTTTTACTTTTGCGAAACAAATTTGCGATGTAATAACTTTGGCAATCATAATTAATTGATATGGCAAAATGACTGATCGGCGATTAAACGTGTTGAAGAACAAGCGTGTTTATTTTATGGCGACATCCTTAAGGGCGATCAAGATGCCTTATTGTAACAATATGGGCGTCCTTGATGATAGTGACATCCACAATGGCGATCAAGACGCCTTATGATATCGTAAGAATGGGCATTCTTAATAATGCCGACATCCATAATGGCGATCAAGACACCTTATCATATTGTAATGAATGGGCACTCTTGATAATGGTGATATCCTCAATGGAGATCAAGGTGTGACGATATAACAATTAAACTTGGAGATGTAATAAGGCAAAATGAAAATTTGAAATTTTATTCTAAGATTTGTGATCTATTACAAAAAACGGGGGGGGGGGGGGGGGGGGGGGGGGTTTACCCAAAATGGCGATATAGTGCAGGCGATAGCGACTAGAAGATTCACTGGTAGTATTTTTTCAAGTGTTCGGTGTTCCAAGGGTGATGGAGTGTCTTTTCATTCATGTCTTCTAACCCATAAGTCCCGGACCTGGATACCTTAATAACTTTATAAGGGCCTTCCATGTAGGGACCGAGCTTTCTTGAGTTTGGTTCTTGTGTAGATAGTGTGACTTTCCGTAAGACTAGATCGCTTGGCAAAAAATACCTATGTCTTACCCTCCGGTTGTAATTAATTGGGCGACCTAATGTTTGTAAGCTGCTTGGCATACTTCTGCCCTTTCCCTCCTTTCATCGAGGAGATCAAGGTTGAGCCTCAAACGGGGTTTCATTGTTGGGGGGGGGTGTACCCAAAATGGTGATATAGTGCAGGCGATAGCGACTAGAAGATTCACTGGTAGTATTTTTTCAAGTGTTCGGTGTTCCAAGGGTGAGGGAGTGTCTTTTCATTCATGTCTTCTAACCCATAAGTCCCGGGCCTGGATACCTTAATAACTTTATAAGGGCCTTCCATGTAGGACCGAGCTTTCTTGAGTTTGGTTCTTGTGTAGACAGTGTGACTTTCCGTAGGACTAGATCGCCTGGCAAAAAATACCTATGTCTAACCCTCCGGTTGTAATAATTGGCGACCTAATGTTTGTAAGCTGCTTGGCATACTTTTGCCCTTTCCCTCCTTTCATCGAGGAGATCAAGGTTGAGCCTCAACTGGGTTTCATTGTTCTCTTGGTTGAAATTTGAGGTCTTGAAGCTTAGCATTCCGATCTCAACAAATATGATTGATTCTGTCCCATAGACCATGGAGTAAGGTGTCTCGCCTGTAGGGATCCTGCTTGTTGTATGATGGCCCATATTATGCTTGGCAGATCTTCCACCTATTCACCTTTGGATTTCTCCAATCTCGTCTTCAAGTTCCTTAATATAGTTCTATTGGTCACTTTCTCTTAGCCGTTTGCTTAAGGATGACCCGGGTGAGGAGAAATGATGCGAGATGGCGAAGTCCGAACAAAATTGTCTAAAACCGTCATTGTCGAATTGCTGGCGTTATCTTAGATGAGGACTTTAGGAATTCCAAATTGGCAGATGATACTTTTCCATATGAAATTCCTTGTGTTTTTCTTAATGATTGTGGCAAGAGGTTCTACCTTTATCCACTTGGTGAAGTAATTGATGGCGACGATCAAAAACTTTCTTTGCAATGGAGCTTGGGGAAAAGGTCCAAGTTTTTCGACTCCCCATTGGGCGAATGGCCATAGGCTGGTTATTGGGACCATCTCGGTATGGGGGAGATGACTCAAGGGAGCAAATCGTTGGCATTTATCATACTTTATGTAAGTCGCCGCATCATGTTCCATCTATGGCCAGAAGTAGCCCTAACGAACAGTCTTTCTGACAAGTGATCTTGCTCCTGAATGATTTCTACATATGCCTTCATGAATCTCTCTTATCACATAATTTGCTTCATTAGGTCGGAGACATCTTAGAAGAGGACCTAAAAAGGACCTTTTGTATATGATTCCATTGAGGATGCAAAACTTCGTTGATCTGTACTAGATCCGGCGAGCTTGTAGCTTGTCTGGTGGTAACATTTTTGTCTGGAGATATGTAATAATATCATCTTCCTGGAAAATTGATTTGGCGATCTCAATGCTTGGGTCAGCCAAGAATTTCAGAAGTAAGTATATTTCTATCCGAGATGAAGTCAAAGGCTGAGGCGAGGTTAACTAGAGCATCAGCTTTACTGTTCTCTTCTCTCGGGATTTGGCAAATTCTGAAATCTTTTATCTTTTCCGATATGGCTTTCAACTCGTCCAGGTAGGCCACCATACTTGTATCCTTGGTGAGATAGTCTATTTGGACTTGGTTTACCACCAATTGGGAATCACTGAAGACGTCTAGAGAATCTACTCCTAATTCAGTTACAACTCTGAGACCGGTGAGAAGAGTTTCATACTCGGCTTCGTTATTGGTGGCTCTGAACCCAATTCGTATGACGTATTCTATATGCTCGCCTGATGAGGTTTGGAGAACAAGTCCTGCACAACAACCATGCTGATTGGAGGATCCATCTATGAATAACATCCATCTGGCGAGATTCTCATCTGAGCTTTGCTCCTTTGGAACTTCCACTTCGGGGGGACTCACTACTAGTTCTAGAGCAGGTTCATGTGTGGATTCAGCCACGAAATCGGCCAAGGCTTGACCCTTGATCCCCATTCTTGGTCTGTAGTCGATGTGGAATTCAGTCAGCTCGATGGACTATTTTAGAAGTCTTCCCGAGGTATCCGGCCGCTGAAGAATTTGCTTTAAAGGTTGATCAATCAACATGGTAATGGGATGAGCCTAAAAATAATGGCGAAGCTTTCTGGCGGCGATCACAAGGGAATATGCGAGTTTTTTAATTTTTAGATATCTGACCTCGGCTCCCATTAGAACTTTGCTCACATAATATACCGATTTTTGAACTCGGTCCTCTTCTCGGATAAGTACAGCACTTACTATTGTTGGCGAGATGGATAGCTACACGAAGAGTTCCTCGCCCGCGATTGGAACAGTAAGCAGGGGTGGTGAGCCGAGATACTCCTTGAGCTGTTGACCAGGCGAGTTCCTCGTTTCATTAGAAGGTTTGATTTTTTCTTAAGATCTTGAAGAATGGAAGACATTTGTCAGCTGACATGAAGACGAACCTATTAAGGGCGTCAACTCACCCGGTCATCTGCTCCACCCGTGGATATTTTTGGGCAAGATCATTTTGAGAAGGGCTTGAATCTGATCTGGTTTGCCTCGATTCCGCGTTTGATCACCAAAAATTCTAGGAATTTCCCGAATGATACCCAAAAATACAATTGGAAGGATTTAACATTATTCGGTATTTTTGTAGGACGCTAAACTCTTCCTCTAGATGGGCGATGTGGTCGGTTGCTCTAAGGCTCTTGATTAGCATGTCATCAATATATACTTCTATTGTTTTCCCGATCAGTTCTTCGAACATCTTATTCACCAATCTTTGGTATGTTGCCCCAGCATTCTTTAGTCTGAATGGCATGACTTTGTAGTAGTATAGTCCTCGCTTTTGGGCAAGCTTTGTTAAGGTCGGTGAAGTCGACGCACACTCGCCACTTTCCCCGTTCTTTGGGGCGACAACGACGACGTTGGCAAGCCATTCTAGGTATGGGCTTCCTTAATGACATTGGCTTTAATTAGTTTGGCCACTTCTTCTTTTATGACCTTGAGGCGTTCAGGGGAAAATTTTCTTCTCTTCTAGTGAACCGAGGGATGCTCGGTGTTGATGAACAATCTGTGCATGGCAACTTAAGGATCAATACCCGGGACATTGCCTTATGACCAAGCAAAGACATCAAAGTTTTTCTTCAAGAAATCCACTAATGTGGAACGTAGCTCCTCTATAAGTTCTGTACCAATCATAACGTGGCTATCTGGATAATCTGGGTGTATGGAGATTGGAGCGACTTCTTCAAGGGTTTGGTGTTTTCGATTTCTCGGGGATTCCCCAAGATGACTTGTTCCACCTCGTCCCTAAGAGACTCCATCTTGGCATCGACGATCTATAATTGCTATTGGACATTTAGGGCTGGGGAGTTTTCAGCTTTCATGATCGAAATGAAGTACTGCCTTGCCACTTTTTGATCGTCTCTCACCTCGCCCACCCCTATTGAAGTGAGAAACTTCATTTTCAGGTGGTAGGTTAAGGTGATCGCCCTAGTCTCTCCAAAAAGTAGGGCGACCTAGAATTGCGTTGTAGGGCGAAGGGCAATCCACAACAATGAAGTCCTGCCAAACCATGGTCTGATGTGGCTTCGTCCCTAAGGTTACTGGCAACTTTATCCACCCAAGCAGGTGCGTCATATTTTCTCCAAAACCTAACAGGGGAGTATGGAAAGGGTGAAGTTTATCCAGTCCTATCTTCATCTTCCCAAACGCCGAGATGAACAAGATGTCCATTGAACTCCCATTATAGACTAAGATCCTTTGCACATTGAAGTTGGCGATTACGTCTCAGACAACCAAGGCGTCATCATATGGGAGGTGTAAGCCCCTCAAATCGTCATTGTTGACGGTGATAGGGGGTAAACATCAACTATGGGTGAAGAAAGGTTGTAGACTTCTTTCTTAACTCGCCCACTAGCGCTTCTGGCATGTCTTTTTCTGGACAAATTTGAACATCCACCAAATCCAAATCTGCCATGGATCACTTGCACTTGGTTTGGGTAATTAACGGTTGTGTAGGTGCATAGGAAGTTGAGAACTGTCGTTCCCACAGACGGTGCCAAACTGTTGTGGTAAAATCTGGGGACGAGCAACCAACAGTCAGTATTGCTCCTCTTCACCTCGGTATTGGACCTCGACAATGATTTGGGCGACCTGCGCAAGTAGACAAAAGTAAACGAACAGGGCGAGGCGCTCAAAATCCCTCTGGCGTGCGAATCAGACCAAGGCGATAAGGAGAATAAAAATAGCAGAGCTCTGATAACAATGAGCTATTGGCGTGAAATTAGATTGTACCTCATAATGATGGGGGAGCGGCGTTTATATAGATAGAAAATGGAGAGCCGTGTAAGGAAATTGTGGCGTGATCCTCGGACGACTAAGTATGAAAATATATTCTGGAGATAGCGGAGATTTAATAGGGAGATCTCACATCTGGAGGACATCCCGTGATTGTAGGTGTTGTAATGGAAATGATCTCTTCAGAGGTAGTTTTCTTGTGTAGATAGAGTCCCTGTGGAGATGGAGTTCGTATGGAGATAGAAGACCAGGTATCTCACCTCGCCCATTCATAATGTGGAGACTGACGAGATTATATTCATACCGATTACAGGCGATGACGTGAGGGGCGATCAAGATCACTGGCGATGTGGCAATTAGGTGATACCTCGTCTATTGGCAACATGGAGAATAACTGGTTACAAATATGGGTGAGCAAGGCGGGGTATCGTGGAGATCTTTATGGAGGTG
>BRYF01000007.1:19022432-19027432 GCA_030159135.1 Actinidia polygama
TATTTTAGGTTATGAAGCATTTATTCATCCACCTACTACTATTGTTTTCTGAATTTTATTCAATTCTCTTATTTTTTTACTTTTTTGTTAACAAAAATATTTTTTAGGTTATATGTATTTTTTTTCCATATTGTGATTTTAGAGATGTCATGTTTTTATAGAGCAAAAGGGTAAAAAATTATCTACAATCACTATACGAACCCCAACCCCAACTTCAATTATAAGGGGTAGTTCAACTATTAAGACGTCTCCAATTCAAGTTAAGAGGTCTCTTCAGGCTCATTTATCATTATACAAGCACTATATCATGGTTTGTGTTTAATAGATCTCTAATTCGAGTCTCTTTAGCGGCATTGGATGTTTGTCCTGCCATTAATTTTATGATCTCTAAATTAGTTTCTTCTGAATTCAATTGAGCTGAGCAGGATGAGGCAAGCATGGAAAGCCCAATCAGGTTGTGATCTATGGGCTAGTGTGCACCTATTAAATTAATGTGGTTTGACGGTAATTAGTATGGGCCTCATTAGTCAGTTGAGCCCTTTATGGAGGGGCCCAATGTGACTAGGGTTTTATTTTTTATATATATAGAGGCTAAGTCCCCTCTTTCCTCACGTGAAGATAGAGTCTCCGTAAAATTCCGTCATACAGATAGTGGGTGCAAAGAGGAAGACTAGCCATTAACAACTATTTTTCAAGATTGAATCATCGCTTCATTGTGATTAATAATAATGGAGCATACAGGTAAAGTTTCCGCATTCGTTCTTGATTATATTATTGATGTTCCTATATTCACATATAATGCATGGTCATGTTTTATGAAATATTTATGCTAACATTCAAAAAACAAACAACCCGGCCCAACCGCACAAACCTCTACAAATTCACGTCCGGATCCAAATAAAGAGAGACTAAAAACAGGGGTTCAGGTCGTCACACATGCCTACAAAGTTTTTGACTGTAACAATGAATGAAATTGGATGTTTCTTGTGAGTTGTGAAAGTGGAAGCATAAATTGACAATTGGAAGAAAATCTTCCCGTGAGGATGCAATGCAATATGGGGCATCTCAGCTTTATTGCATTCTAGAAAGTCAATGAAGTGTAAACTTCTCCACTATGTACAAAATACAATTTCATTGATTTTCTTATCATTAATCTATTATCTAAACACACCTAAATTAACCATTGTGGAAAATAACTCAGAGTGGTCAAACCTCAAATTCAAGTACGTTTTCTTGGATAAACAAAGATGCTCAATACAAGTGCAATTATGTTGACTCACCTCATAAAGTAGATGAATATTACCATTCTCATATTCATCCAAATACATGGGACCGTATGAAATAATAGAATGGGTCTCATGTATTTGGACTAATAGGAGTGATAATGTTCATTCACCTTGTCCTGTACGTGAACATAATTGCACTCGCTCAAGACAAGTAGAAACCATAATCTTCAAGCAATATGCGTAAAAATGTGTACTATTTTTGTTGGGACTAGAATTTCTTCCGTCAAGTTTGTCAATGTGTGAGGTAAATATTTTAATTTCTCTCTGCATGTTATTTTGAGTGATAATTTGTGAATCCAGTACCCATGGTTGTCACTTTAAGAAGTTTTGGGGTCGAATTTGCAATAAAGATGTTTCAAACTACAGGAGCCGACATGCCACTGGATGTCGGTTTAAACATTTCAGTATTTTGTTATAAAAAAAGAATAATATTTTAACCAAGTAACGCCATTTTTAAAGAACTATTAGCTAGGGTTTTGTACTCAAGAGCATATTACATGATCTATTGATCTGGTGGTGTTTATAAACTCTTGAAGATTTACAAATCAATCAATCTTGGAGAACAAAGTCTTTTGAAGGTGGTCGAAGGCATGATCAAAGGCTTGGTGGCCCCCGAGTTGGTTGAAGAGATCGAGGCACGAGAAGAGTTGCACTGAAGCGATTCATGAGTATTCGGCAACGAGTTCGACATCTGAATGTGTGGATTCTTGATAGGATTTTGATGAACTCTTGTATTCGCTACTTTTGGTTTTAGTGCATTATTCACTTGATCCCATGGTTTTTCTTCCTACTTTGGAATGTGAAAATAATTGCACTCACTCAAGACAAGTAGAAATCATAATCTTCAAGCAATATGCGTAAAAATGCGTACTATTTTTGTTGGGACTAAAATTTATCCCGTCAAGTTTGTCAATGTGTGAGGTAAACATTTTAATTTGTCCCTACATGTTATTTTGAGTGATAATTTATGAATCCAGTACCCGTGGTTGTCATTTTAAGAAGTTTTGGGGTCGAATTTGCAATAAATATGTTTAAAACTACAGGAACCGACATGCCAGTGGATGTCGGTTTAAACATTTCAGTATTTTGTTATAAAAAAAGAATAATATTTTAACCAAGTAACGCCATTTTTAAAGAACTATTAGCTAGGGTTTTGTACTCAAGAGCATATTACATGATCTATTGATCTGGTGGTGTTTATAAGCTCTTGAAGATTTACAAATCAATCAATCTTGAAGAACAAAGTCTTTTGAAGGTGGTCGAAGGCATGGTCAAAGGCTTGGTGGACCCCGAGTTGGTTGAAAAGATTGAGGCACGAGAAGAGCTGCACTGAAGCGATTTATTCGGCAACGAGTTCGACATTTGAGTGTGTAAAGTTATAAAAATATTTAAAACTAAAGGAACTGACAGTTGCCCGCCCCGTGAGCGAACTGACATGCCACTGGATGGCGGTTTAAGCATTTCAGTATTTTGTTATTAAAAAAAGAACAATATTTTAACCAAGTAACGCCATTTTTAAAGAACTATTAGCTAGGGTTTTGTTCTCAAGAGCATATTACATGATCTATTGATCCAGTGGTATTTATAAGCACTTGAAGGTTTACAAATCAATCAATCTTGAAGAACAAAAGTCCTTTGAAGGTGGTCAAAGGCTTGGTGGACCCCGAGTTAGTTGAAGAGATCGAGGCACGAGAAGAGTTGCACTAAAGCGATTCACGAGTATTCGGCAACGAGTTTGACATCTGAATGTGTGGATTCTCGATAGGATTTTAATGAACTCTTGTATCTGCTACTTTTGGTTTTAGTGCATTATTCTCTTGATCCTATGGTTTTTCTCCCTACTTTGAAATTTTTCACATACATATGTTTTCGATTATTTATCACTTTACTTATTGTGTTTATTATGCTAAATTAAGTAATTCATTAAATATATATTGGCTAATTGTCAAATTCACAACTAGACTTATTTTTCAATTGCTATTTAGGCCAAGTTTCGCCTAGTTTTTTTTAATAGAATCTTTAGCTGCTTTAATTTTTGATTTTTTTTGTTTTAAGTGAACTTTTTCTCAAAAATAAATGAAATTTTTTACGTTCCCAGATTCCTCTCAAAAAAACAAACCGAAAGTGTATATAATTTTGATCAAAAGGTGAAAAAAGTTCACTAAACACAAAAAAACTCAAAAATTAAATTACTAACAAAATGAGAAAAAAATATCTCACTTTTCCTAAATTACTTCTTTTGTTCTTTGATGAATAACTTCTGAAATCTCCTTTTGCATATAAATGAGAAAAAATCAAGGTCATGTTTGAATTTTCTATTCATAATCATCAAGTGAAAGCTCTTGTGTATATATATACTAGTGGGAGTATGCCCGTGCTATGCCCGAGCAAATAATTCGATCAACTAAGAGGGTTAAACCCGTTCAACGTTCAGCAAGGAGCAAAATGGGTACAAAAAAATAAAAATAAGGGCAAAATCGACAAAAAAAATATGAGGGCAAAATTGGCCCCCCAAAAAAATTATGGCTACGGGCAAAATCAAAAAAATAGTTAGGGGCAAAATCAGAAAAAAAGGGTAGTTAAAAAATATTGTTTCCAAAAAAGAAATGAAAAAAAATATTTAGGGGCAAAATAAAAAAAAAATATTGGGGCAAAATAGAAAAAAAAATTATGGGTAGGGGCAAAATCGAAAAAAAAGTTGGTGGTAAACAAACTACTGCAACTCTAGAGACCAATCTGTAAATTATCAGTAACTCTGGGGACCAATCGGTACTTCACATAAACTAAAATATAATTTATAGCAACTATGGAGACCAATCGATAATTATCAGGAACTATAGGGATCAATCTGTACTTAATATAAACTCTAGGGACCAACTGTAATTATCAAAAAGTCTAGGGACTGTTCAAAGACCAAACTACCAGAATCAAAAAGTTTTGGGACTAAATTGATAATAATCGAAATTTCAGGATCAAAAATATAATTTACAGTAACTCTAGGGATCAATCTATAATTATTAGTAACTCTTGGGACCAATCTGTACTGAACAGAAACTATAGGGACCAAACTATAATTATCAGAAACTCTAGAGAGTGAAACTGTAATTTATCGAAGAGAAAATTGGAGCAGGGGCAAAATGGAAAAGAAAGTTGGTGCACCATTCAGCACTGTTCACTCACATTTATTTTATATAGATATATATTTCAAGAAAATTGGCCAAGTCCCCACCATGTGGTGCTATCACTTACAAAATTGTAGATCTTGTCTCTTTTGCAAATATATATGTGGGATGTACATTATCAAATGTCATGTTAACCCTATCTATAATATAAATCACAACTCATTTTGAATTTTAAAACTATCTTCCACTATCTATGGTTGAAATCCATTTGAGTTAATTCAACTGCTAAGATTTCACCTGAGACTATTTTTTCCTTCCAAAAAATATCAATTCCTTCTTCTCAAATGTGTGGAACCCACATAGGTTCTTATTCAATGGACAAAAAATCTCTAATATTGGGCATATTTTTTATCCATAGATGCACAGATGCCCCTCACAAATCCAACCATTGCTACTTGCGTGGTGGCATAACTCACCACCTTGCGGACTCCGATTTAATACATATGTGTTTTCCTTTCAAAAAAAATACAAACTCTAAGCAGAGAACAACGACCCACTCCCCCCTCTCTCTGCAATAATGCTACCGGAAGCT
>BRYF01000007.1:19047432-19049932 GCA_030159135.1 Actinidia polygama
CACCTCGATTCCACATTTGGTCACCAAAATTCCCAGGAATTTCCTAGACGATACCACAAAGATGCATTTGAAAGAATTTAACATCATTCGGTGTCTTCGCAGGACGCCAAATGCTTTCTCGAGGTGGGCAATGTGATCGGCTACTTTGAGGCTCTTGATTAGCATGTCATCTATGTATACTTCCATAGTATTTCCGACCAATTCTTTGAACATCTTATTCACCAATCTCTGATACGTCTCCCTAGCATTCTTTAATCCGAATGGCATGACCTTATAACAGTATAGCCATCGTTCTGTGATAAAAGATACATTTTCCACATTGAGGGGAACATCTTGATCTGGTGATAACCAGAGAAGGCGTCCATGAAGCTAAGGAGCTCATGCTTAGAGGTTGCATCAACTATCAAGTCGATTTTTGGCAGAGGAAAACTATATTTTGGGCATGCCTTGTTGAGGTCAATAAAATATACACATACTCTCCATTTTCCCCTTTCTTAGGGGCGACGACAACGTTGAAAAGCCAATCTGGATAATGAGCTTCTTTAATGATGATCTTGGCCACTTCTTCTTCTATGATTTTTAGGCATTTGGGGGCAAATATTCTCTCTTTTTGGCAAATTGGGGGATGCTCAGGATTGGTGAACAATTTGTGAACGACAACCTGAGGGTCAATGCCTAGGACATCGCCTTGGGACCAGGCAAAGACGTCATAATTTTTCTTCAAAAGTTTACCAAGGCGAAACGTAGCTCGCTGTCAAGCTCGGTTTCGATCATAACATGGCGATTTGGATAATCTGGGAGAATGGAGATTGGAGAGACTTCCTCCAAGGGTTTGGTGATTTTCGTCTCTCAGGGGTCCACCAAGGTAACCTATTCCACCTCATCCCTCAGAGGTTACATCTCGGCATCGGCGATTTGTAATTGCTATTAGGCATTTGGGGTTGGGGTGGTTTCAACCTTCATGGCTGAAATAAAACATTGACTGGCTACCTTCTGATCGCCTCTCACCTTGCTCACCTCTGTTGGAGTGGGGAATTTCATTTTTAGGTAGTAGGTTGAGGTGATCGCCTTGGTTCCTCCTAAAGTAAGGAGACCTAGAATGGCATTATAGGGGAAAGGGCAATCCACTATGATAAAGTCCTGCTAAACGGTGGTCTGGTGTGACTCCATTCCCAAGGTCACCGGTAACTTGATCCACCCAAGCGGGTGTGTTGTATTTCCTCCAAATCCGACCAAGGGAGTGTGAAAGGGATACAACTTGTCCAAACTGATTTTCATTTTATCAAAAGCCGAGATGAACAAAATGCCTGCAGAACTGCCGTTATCAACTAGTATTCTTTGTGCGTTAAAGTTGGCGATTACGGCTGAGACGACCAAGGCATCGTCGTGGGGAAGGTGCAAACCCCTCAAATTGTCATTGTTGAAGGTAATTGGAGGGTGGGCATCAACGACTGGCGAGGAGAAGTTGTAGATTTCTTCTTCGGCCCATCCATGAGCTTTTCTAGCATGCCTCTTCCTAAACAAGCTCGAACATCCACCGAACCCAAATCCACCATGGATCACCTGAATATCTCCCGTAGTCGGCCTATTATCGCCATATCTCATTTCTAGCGAGTTGGGCGGCGAGCGATTAGCAACATATTTTCTCAGATACCCCTTCGTAATAAGGTCGGCTATCTGTTATTTTAGCTGAAAGCAATCTTCTATGTTATGCCCGTGATCTCGGCGGAACTCATAATATTTGTTCCTATTTCTCTTCCGGGGGTCGATTTTGATTTTTTGGGGTCACTTGACGAATTCTTCATGCTTGATTTCTGTAAGCACCTGGGCGATAGGAGCATTGAGGGGAGGTAAAATCAATTCTGAGCGACGAGGTAGAGTACGGGGACCCCTTTTGTTGGTTTGTTTTGTCTCTCGGTCGGGCCTTTTGTTTCTCGTCTCATCCTTGTAGTCAGATCGCCTAATGTCAGGCTCATTTCTCTTGTGATCATCCTTTTCTCATCGCCTTTGCTTGGCCTCGACCAATTCTTCCGCAGCAATGTATTTATCAGCTTTACTTTGGACGACGGATAAAGTATCAAGGACGTTTTTGGACAAATAATCAAATAGTGGGCCAGAGCGAAGCCCTTCCATCATGGCCATGATCACTACCTTGTCAATGGGATCCTCTACTTCTAAGATGACTTGATTGAACTTTTTCTCGTAATCCTTCAGAAGCTCGATCTCCCTTTGGTGAATAGTGAATAGGTGGGAGGCATTTTTTTGCCTGACCCGAAAGCTCATGAAGTTGGTGACAAAAGTTTGCTCATATCGCCAAAAGAGTCGATGGTTCCAAGCGGCAATTTTCAGAACCACAACCTCGCTGAGCCCTTCAAGGTGGCAGAAAAAGCCTTACACATCAATTCGTCTTAGCATCCCTGGAGAGTTCATCAGACTTTTGTACGAATCAAGGTTGTCCATTGGGTCTGTCTTCCCTTCCTCAAGTTGGGAGGGTAGCTTG
>BRYF01000007.1:19062432-19067432 GCA_030159135.1 Actinidia polygama
AAGTACTTCCACCTCCCAAAAGATTAGAGATCTAGACGCCCGTCTTGACGCCATCAATACTGGGGTAGGCTCTCCGGTAACTTTGGATGCTTTGATCAATCAAACCGAGCCGCCATTCACGAAGAGGGTGTTGAGAGCTAGGGTTTCCTCCAAGTTCAAGCTACCTAGTCACCTCGGAACCTACGAGGGCAAAACAGATCCCATGGACCATTTAGATTCATACAAGAGCTTGATGTCGCTACAAGGTTGCTCGGATGAGGTAATGTGCAAAGCATTCTCTGCTACTTTAAAAGGGTCGGCGAGGTCGTGATTTAGAAAATTGCATCAGGGAACCATTGACTCGTTCGGCGACCTGAGCAAACTTTTTATCACCAACTTTATGAGCTACAAAACCCGATAGAAGAACGCTTTCCATCTCTTCACCATTCACCAAAAGGAAACAAAAAGTTTGAAAGACTACGTCAAGCGATTCAACCAAGCCTTCCTAGAAGTGGAAGATCCCAGTGACAAGGTAGTGATTATGGCCATGATGAAAGGACTTTGCCTCGGTCCACTATTTGACTCCCTCTCCAAGAATGTACTTGAAACTTTATTAGTTCTCTAGAGCAAGGCTGAAACGGAGGCGACGAGGAAAAGACGATCACAAGAGGAAGGAGCCCGACACAAGGCGATCCAACTACAGGAAGGAAACAAGGAGCAAAAAATCTGATCGCGATTCAGGCCGGACAAACGAAAGACGTCCTCGTACTCCACCTCGCCGCCTAGAAATGATTTTTCCACCTCTCAACGCTCCCATCGCCCAAGTACTCACTGAAATTAAGAACGAAGAGTTCGTCAAATGGCCAGGAAAAATCAAAATCGATCCTCGAAAAAGAAATAAGAACAAGTATTGTGAATTTCACCGGGACCATGGCTATAACACTGAAAACTGCTTCCATCTGAAGGAGCAGATCATCGACCTTATCAAAAGAGAATATTTGAGGAAGTATGTAGCTGATCGCTTGCCTCTCCACTCTCCAGAAAAGAGATATGGCGACAATAGACCAACTGCAGGTGACAAATAAGTAATTCATGGCGGATTTGGATCAGGTGGCTGCTCAAATTCATCCAGGAAGATGCATGCTAGGAGTGCCTGTGGGCGAGCTGAAGAGGAAATCTACAACCGCTTCTCGCCCGTTGTTGATGCTCATCCATGCATCACTGTCAACAATGATGATCTAATAGGCCTCCATCTTCCCCATGATGACGCCTTGGTCGTATTAGCTGTCATCGTCAACTTCAATGTTCAGTGAATTTTGATCGACAATGAAAGCTCAGCAGATATTTTATTCATCTCGGCATTTGAAAAAATGAAAATCGGATTAGATAAACTCCATCTCTTCCATACTCCATTGGTCGGTTTTGGAGAAAATATGACCCACCCGCTTGGATGGATCAAATTGCCGGTAACTTTGGGAATAGAGCCACACCAGATCACTGTTTGACAAGATTTTATTGTCGTAGATTGCCCCTTCTCCTTACAATGCAATTCTAGGTTGCCCTACCTTGTGAGAGGTTAAGGCAATCACCTCAACCTACCACCTAAAGATGAAATTCCCCATTTCTACGGGGGTGGCGAGGTAAGAGGCGACCAAAAAGTGGCAAGGCAATGCTTTATTTCGGCCATGAAGATAGAAACTTCAAAAATCTAATAGCAATTACAGATCGCCAACGCCGAGATAGAACCGTTGAGGGATGAGGTAGAACTGGTCGTCTTGGTAGATCCCCTAGAAATCGAAAATACCAAACCCTTGAAGAAATCACTCTGATCTTTATACACCCAGATTATCCATATCGCCATGTTATGATCGGTACTAAACTAATCGACGACCTGCGTTCTGCATTGGTGGAATTCTTGAAGAAAAACTTTGACGTCTTCGCCTGGTCACAAGGCGATGTCCCTGGCATCGATCCCCAAGTCGTCATGCATAAATTGTTTACCAATCCCGACTATCCCCTAGTTCGCCAAAAGCGAAAAAAATTCATCCCTGAACGCCTAAACGTCATCGAAGAAGAAGTGGCTAAGCTGGTTAAAGCCAATGTTATCAAGGAGGCCCATTATCCGAAGTGGTTTGCCAATGTTGTCGTCGCCCCTAAAAAATGAGGGAAATGGAGAGTATGCGTTGACTTTACCGACCTCAACACGGCGTGCCCAAAAAACAGTTTTCCTTTGCCAAAAATTGACTTGATAGTTGATGCTACGTCCAAACATGAGCTCCTAAGTTTCATGGACGCCTTCTCTGGTTATCATTAGATCAAAATGTTCCCCCCCCTACGTGGAGAAAACTTCTTTCATCACAGAACAAGGGTTATATTGCTACAAAATTATGCCATCTGGATTAAAAAATGTTAGAGCGACGTACCAGAGATTGGTCAATAAAATGTTCAAGGAATTGATTGGGAAGACGATAGAAGTGTATATTGACGACATGCTAGTCAAAAGTCTCAGAGCATCCGACCACATCGTCCACCTAGAGGAAGCGTTTGGCATCCAACGAAAACACCGGATGATGTTGAATCCCTCAAAGTATATTTTTCGGAGTATCATCTGAAAAATTCCTCGGGTTTTTGGTAACCAAACGTGGAATCGAGGCAAACCCGGATCAGATTCAGGCCTTTATCGACAGGAGTTCACCTAGGAACATCCACGAGGTGCAGCAATTGACTGGGTGAGTTGCCGCCCTTAACAGATTTGTTTTTAAATCAGCCGATAAGTGTCTCCTATTCTTTCAAATCCTGAGAAAAAATCAGACCTTCTAGTGAAACGAAAGTTGGAGACAGCATTTTAGCAGCTTAAAGGGTATCTCGGCTCGCCATCCTTGCTCACTATTCCAACCACGGGCGAGGAATTATTTGTATATCTCTCCATCTCGCCAATAGCAGTAAGTGCCGTACTGATTCAAAAAGAATATGAGGTTCAAAAACTGATATATTATGTCAGCAAAGTCCTAATAGGAGCAGAGACCAGATATCTGAAAATCGAGAAGCTCACCTACGCCCTCCTTATCGCCGTTAGAAAACTTCGCCATTATTTTCAGGCACATCCGATAGTGTGATAATTGTTCAACCACTGAAACAAATTCTCTAACAACCTGAAACTTCAGGAAGGCTCCTCAAATGGTCCATCGAGCTCAGTGAATTCCACATTAATTACAAACCAAGAATGGCAATCAAAGGCCAGGCCTTGGCCGATTTTATTGCTGAATTCACATATGATGTCGCCAAGAAACCCGAGAATATCCCCTAGGTGGGAATCACCAAACAATTGAATCCAGATGAGGACCTTGCCACATAGGAACTGTTCGTGGACGGATCATTAAATCAGCACGGATGTGGTGCGGGACTTGTCTTGAAGACTCCCTCAGATGAGCATATGGAATATGCCATTCGTATAGGATTCTGCGCCACCAATAATGAAGTCGAGTATGAAGCTCTTCTCGCCGAACTTAGAGTGGCAACTAATTTGGGTGTGGATTCACTAGACGTCTTCAGTGATTCCTAATTGGTGGTAAATCAAGTCTAAGGAGACTACCTCGCCAAGGATTCAAGAATGATGGCCTACCTAGATGAAGCAAAAACAATTCTGGGGAAAATAGAAAAATTTAATATTCACCAAATTCCAAAAGAAGAAAACAAGCAAGCCGACGTCTTGGCTAACCTCGCCTCAGCCTTTGACTTCATCTCAGATAGAAGCATACCCCTGAAATTCTTAGCCAACCCAAGTATTGAGGTTGCCAAATCAATCTGTCCAACGGACTTCGTGCCGACATGGATGGACGATATCGTTACATATCTCCAAACGGGACTGTTACCACAAGACAAGTTACAAACTCGCCGGATCCAATACAGGTCAGTCAAATTTTGCATCCTTAATGAAATCTTGTACAAAAAGTTGTTTTTTGGTCCTCTCCTAAGATGTCTCCGACCTGAAGAGGCAGAGTACATCATGAGGGAAATTCATGAAGGTATCTGTGAGAATCATTTGAGAGCGAGATCGCTAGTTAGAAAAGAAATTAGATAAGGTAACTTCTGGCCTCCAATGGAGCATGATTCCCCGTGAGGGAGGTGACTTACGTCTTCAATGATTCTAATGACCAGTCCATGGCCGTTCGCCCAATGGGGAATCAACATACTTGAGTCATTGCCCCAAGCTCCATTACAGAGAAAGTTCTTGATCTTTGCCATCGACTACTTCACCAAATGGATAAAGGCAGAACCTCTCGCCAAGATCACTGAAAAGAATACTATGAATTTCATATGGAAGAGTATCATATGCCGATTCGGAATTCCAAAAGTTCTCATCTCGGACAATGCCAGGCAGTTTGACAACGAGATGTTCAAACAGTTCTGCTCGGATCTCGCCATCTCGCACCATTTCTTCTCGCTCGAACATCCCCAAGCTAATGGTCAAGTAGAGGTTACTAATAGAACCATCCTGAGGAACTTAAAAACTAGGCTATAAAGGTCCAAAGGGGAATGGGTAGAAGACCTATCGAGCATAATTTGGCCCCATCACATGACGAGCAGGATTCTCACGGGCGAGATACCTTATTCTATGGTCTATGGAACAGAATCTGTTATAACTGTCGTGATCGGAATATCAAACTTTAGGACCTCAAATTTCAATAAGGAGAATAACGAAACCGAGCTGAGACTCAATCTCAATCTCCTTGATGAAAGGAGGAAAAGGGCTGAAGTACGCCAAGCAGCTTATAAACACCAAGTCGCCAGATATTACAACTAGAGTGTTAAGCATAGATCCTTTCTTCCAGGAGATCTAGTCCTACAAAAGGTCACACTGTCTACAAAAGAACCAAACGCGGGAAAGCTCGGTCCTACATGGGAAGGCCCACACAAAGTTATCAAGGTATCCCGACCAGGAACATTGGTTGGGCGATATGAACGGGAAGACTCCCCCTCACCCCTGGAACGCCGAGCACTTGAAGAACTATTACTAGTAA
>BRYF01000007.1:19144932-19147432 GCA_030159135.1 Actinidia polygama
CAATTGCTCTGAGAATCACCACTTAAACGGTGAGAGGGGCGAAATCATTGGATATCTGGAACGGGTGTTGGAGGAGAAGATGGTGGATTGTTTGCTGTGAGGTGTTGTATAAGAAGGGTATTGCTTTCGTTCATTATTCTGATCTATTCGGCCATACCGTGCATCTCACGGTGAAAATCCTCTAGATTCGGAGCTTGGCTGGTGTTAGCCATAAGATGTGCTCTATTATCCAGAGGGCTACTGGCACTTGGTTTGGGTAACAAGTGATTGCGCAGGTAAAAACTGTCGTTCCCATAGACGACGCCAAACTATTGTGGTAAAAAATTGGGGCGAGCAATCAACAGTCAATATTTCTCTATTTACCTCGATAATGAACCTCAGAGACAACTGAGCAACCTACGTAGCAATGAATAAACGTTATCGGTCGGGGTGGGTGAAGCCACTCAAAACCCCTCCGATGTGTGAATCAGACCAAGGTGAACAATATACTAGACTAGCACTATCAGAGTGAATATGCAAGGGTTTCAGTCGTACCTTTTCATAATAGGGGAGTGACCTTTTTATAGATGGAGAGTGGAGAGCCGTGTGAGGAGATTGCAGCGAGATCCTCGGAAGGATAAGCATGGAAGTATATCCCAAAATTATCGGATATTTAATAGGGAGATGCCATTTGGAGAGCAATCCGCAATTATAGGTGACATGATGAAGAAGGAGTCTCGTGGAAGTGAAGTCCTTATGGAGATGGAGTCCTTAAAGCCATCTCATTCTCATCCTCAAATTCTTTATCTCATCTTTGAGCGAGGTGAGCATCACGGGCGAGGTGACCATGGGTGAGGTGAGCACCTTAGGCGACGCGAACACCATGGGGATGAGGTGAGCACCATGGAGGATGTAGACAGCGTCCCAGGAAATCTGAGCTTAATGAGTTGGTCTCGTCAAATAAAGTCTCGGCGATGTGCTTACTTCATCACGTAATCTTGGCGACGTGCTTGCTTCATTACGTGAAGCTTTACCCCTCATCACATGTAATCTAGTGTAAAAGGGGATTTCAATTAACCTAAGTTTCATTTACATGTACATTGTCTTTGAAGCCATTAGCTAGTTCTATTACAAAATGATTTATTTTGCCTAGTGATTGATTTTGGAACCCATCCTTTTCTTGTCTTGTTGGTTTATGGTAAATCATAATGCATCATGGCACTGAGTTGACCCAACAAGTTGTCTATGATGGGCGGTCACTTCTCTCTACTATGCATTAAATTGATTTGTAGCATTTAATTGGGACAAAAACAGGGTTTCCCTTTTGTTTTTCCCCTGTTGTATTGGGTAAATTTCATCATAGGTTCTTGTATTTGATCAAATTTTCATTTTGATTCTTATCATTTTAAGAGCAAAAAAACACAACATCCGATCCAAGATTATCATCTGTCCATGTAGTTTGATCAAAGTTTCATTTTAGTTTAAACAGTTAGAATTTTGCAATTTTTATTTAGTTTTAATGTAGTCTTTTCATCAATATCTATGAAAACTTTATATGGAAGGTAAGCACGTGAAACTCGGATGATTCATTTTAGAGAGAAATTTTACCACCATGGGACTTGTAATTTGATAAAAAAATTAATTTGATTTTTAAAAATGTCGCTGTGTGTACCCATCACTAACCACTAGAATGAAATTATAAGATTATAATTGCTAAAGCTAAAATTATAAGGATCAAATTTAAGTTTTTCACTGGATGGCAAAGGGATTTTGAACCCCACGGGGGAATCGCTTTCCACGCTTGGAAATGAAATCTTTGTGGATTATTATTTTAAAATTATTTCATATTACAGACTTTGACATAAATTAAAAAGGTTAATAAAAGAATTAAAAAATGCTCATGTGTTGTGTGCTGATTAATAAGTAAGATTTTTTTTTTCGACTCTGTCAAGGCAACAGAACATTAAAATACTGACAATCCAAGTTTTTTGCTTTTTTATTAAAAAAAATAGTCATTTGTGTGACTAGAACTCCACACCTTCAAAAATTTTGAAGTACTCAAATTTGAAATCCTTTTTTTTTTTTTTGGGTGCCTCCTCGGCACAACATTGTGCTATGATGTGAACTAATTAAAATGGTTTATGTTATAGAACTTGTGAATACATAATTCGTCTGAAAAGTTAGATGAAATCAATATCTCTAATCTCACGAATAGATTACGTGGGCAGATAAAATATCATATATTAGTTTCGGCCGTTATCTTCACGCGAGAGAGATGTACTTCGTCTGGTAGAGTTTCCTCTGTCACACGCACGCTTAGATTCAAATGTCGAGGATTTGATTAGGCTACCTACCAGTCATGCCTTAGAGACATGATTAGGCGACTAGCATACTCTCTGATATGGCAGTCGACACATCCAGGCGCACACCGAGCTGTATTATAAAATATCATGTCATTTTTCTCTCACGGGTACGCATTTTTTGTTCGCACACAGTACTATCTCTACCACTGTTTTGAAAC
>BRYF01000007.1:19297432-19299932 GCA_030159135.1 Actinidia polygama
TTGACCTGGAAGTAGATTGATAGCAAGTCTGAGGCATCGAGTAAGCAGAAGGTGTCATCATGCCGAGTCCACTCCAGCATGGATCTTCGCGAAAAACACTCAATGCCAAGCGAAACCGAGAAGGTGATCTGCGATCTAAGCTCAATAACCGAGCGGCAACAACACTAGTCAAAACCATAATTCCCGTAGGGTCGATAACATAGCAAGTCCGAAACAAAGGAACCAATCCCAAGGTACCAAACACCATTCTCCCCAGACATCAAGGGAATGGACCCCCTTGAGAAATTCACATCGCCGAAGTTCATGTTGTATGATGAAAAATTCGACCCGAGATCGCACATTAGTCACGTCAGACAAATGATGGCTCTCTGGAATATTTAGACGCACTTATGTGCTGGGTGTTCCCATCGAGCTTGGGAAATATCGTGTTGAAGTTGTTCGACAGGCTACCCGCGGGATCAATTGGAAGTTTCCATTAGCTCACTGAGTCATTCATGGCTCGGTTCATCATCAACACAAATGCACCAAAGGGCGTTGGCTCCCTTTTGACACTGGGCTAGAAGCCACCTTTGGGAGCTCGGCCAGATCTTGCAGAGCCTTGTCCCTTTGAGCCAAAGCAGAAGCAGACTCATTCTAGGCCTTAGTGACAGCCGTATAGCCACTATCCCGAGCATCTGAAGCAGCAGCCAAATCGAACTTCAGTTGATCAATGGTGGCAAGGCAAGCTTCGCCTGCTTCAACTCGGATTCCAAACTTAAGACTTTCTTTTTAATCTTTTTGAGCTCGGACGATTTCTGCGTCATATGATCCGAGATAGCCGTCGCTCGCTGCAGGCTTTGTAAAACGAACCAGAACAAGATGCTAAGTGTCCGACTATTCAAGAAAGCAATCAAAATAACCGAGCTAAGTATCATACTTGAACTTGCTGCATCACCAGTAAGTCTCGCGTTTTTTCTGAGCCTTTCGCCGAAAGATCAACAACTTCATTTGGAAGCATGACAGCCCGGGTCAGAGCCAGACTAGTATCGTGATCTTTGGCAATGTCGACCACAATAACCTGCTTGCCAAGCTCAACAATAGAAAACTCAGGCCTCCAAAGCTCGGCATGCTCAGCGGGAGACAAGGAGGCTGAACTCGTTTCCTTCTCTTTTTTTGCCTCTTCGATGGACCCTCCGCCACCTGCTTGCCCTTGCGCTTGTCATGAAGCGAGGCATGAGACAGACTACCCTTGACCTCGGGGTTCATAGTTAAAGCCAGGGTTGGATCCTGGATTGGCAACGTAGTATGAATGTCTGGGGAGCTCGGTGGCATGGGGTAAGAAGTGGAGCCTAGGGTTTTCTTTTGACCAATCTTCTTGAACTTCAGACCCATCTTAACTTCTCCTGAGCTTGAGTTGACAGTGCTATCCCCGGTATATGAGTGCTCAATTTTGTCTTCGCATACGGACCAAGGCCGATCCGAACTAGGGTCGTCGGAATCGCAGAATCAAAGCTCAATAACAGAAATGGAGCAACATCCCCTCGCCTTTTCCTCACAAGCTGGGGAACCTCTTCATCGTCGTCACTGGTCGGATAGGAACTAGAAGAACTTGATGCATCTCCTTTATACGAGTCGTACTCTTTGGAAATTGTGGCACCTTTGTCAAGTTTGGCACTAAGTTCTTCTGAGTTGAGCGAGCATTGTGGAGAAACACAATCCTGAATGCGGAGAGGTGGAAACCTCACTTTGTCAAACTGGGTAGTTCGGTACGAAATCACGTGACGGTAGACTGGCTCGTATTGCAAGATGTTTGCGGCCTTGTGGGAATTTTAAGGTTTTTTTATTCAAGTGTTGAATAGCTCCTTTGCACTCCTCAGACTTGAACCGAAAGTCGTTGAAATCTATTACAAACAAATCGAACCACAAATCAGAACCGAAACTATACAGGTATATCATATGAAAGATAGTAAACTTACTATTTGAAAGATGGCCTTTGGGCCTGGGAAAAGAAAAGAGACCATCATCTTTGACTTGGAATTCCTAGCTTCCCGAGACCCAGAAAAATTCATCAATGAATAAATCCTTATCTGGGATCTCGGTTACCAGCCTAATGTGAAGCCGCTGTGGATTCCTAAGCCTAAGATAATGGTTGCCCTTAAGTAGGTTGGCATTGGGATCATTCTTTGGTCGGACTACCGTGTATACAAGCAAGAAGTCTGAGGCACTAAAAGGAAGGTCTCGGTGTCGCATCAACATGTCCACCGAGAGTGGTCCGAAAAAAGTTCACTGACACTTGCATACATGGGAGATGACAGCGCACCATCACCTCCTTCAGCATCAGACTAATAGGGAACTGAAGCTCGGCCTGGTAGATCAACTAAATACGTATCGGGATCTGGTTCCCATTCCCCTCTACAATATCACCATTTTCATTAGACCTGAGCCTCTCTATCTGTATGTCATCTGAGATGCCATGGTTGGTCCCAAACTTATTCAAGGCATCGTCGTCATGCACCAGTTG
>BRYF01000007.1:19324932-19334932 GCA_030159135.1 Actinidia polygama
TTAAACTATTTTAAAAAAAGGTGGAGGTGGCGATCGTGTTGGTGGTGACGGTGTTGGTGTTGGTGTTGGTGGCGGCGGAGGTAGTGGAGGTGGCGGTGGTGGCGGTGGTGGCGGTGGCGGTAGTGGCGGTGGTGGAGGAGGTGGAGGTGGCGGCGGTGGATGAGGAGGTGTTGGTGGTTGAAAAAATTTGGATAAAAAAAAATTATAAATAGATATTGTAAACAAAACAAAAACAACTTTTTCTTCGGCGGTGGATGAGGAGTTGGTGGTGTTGGTGGATGAGGAGGTGTTGGTGTTGGTTGAAAAAATCTGGATGAAAAAAAATTATAAATAAAACAAAAATAATTTTTCTTGTTTTCACTATTTTCAAAAATAGTAAAAATAGTTTTTCCTTATTTTTATTTATTTTTTACAACACAAATAAGTTTTCTGTTTCCATTAATAAATTAAACAAAAAAAAAACAGAAAAATAGAAATTAAATAATTAACAAACATCATCATAATGTATAATTCACTTTTTCGAAAAAAATCGAGGTACAAAATTTTAGTTACCTAGCATCAATGTATTATAAAACTTATTCAAGTTTTCACTTTGGATGTTCTTTGTAATTTTTGAAAAAAGAAGTTCTGTTGGATGGGAAATTTTCCAAATTAGTACCCTAGTTAGGCAAAAATTCTCCATCATGATGGATTTTCAACTTTAATATTAATGCATCTCCACGCAGATGGCCAATATTTCATTTTGGGTAATAATTAAGTTCATTAAATGTATTTACTCAGAATTACAACACAAAAAAGTTATCATAAAATAAATAAATATAGAGCGTAAATTCAATATTAATTTGTGTATTGTAGACCATACTCAAAGTAAATATGAGGATGTTTTATTTTGTTTTGTTTTGATGGTCTATATCTCCGTAAACCCAATTGGATTTCGAGAGAGACTAATCTTAAATGTAATGAAGTTAACGACCGAGCAAACTTCATGTGGCCCTGAAATCACTCAATCTTACGACCCAACCCCATAAACACAAATTCAAGATCTCTACCAATTAAGCTACCTTCCTCTCAAACCCTTGCTTTTGGCATGCAGCTCCTATATCAACTTGCAATCTTTCTAATATTATAACATCTTCATCTATATTTCCCAATCAATCATAAAAATCAACAATTGAAACAAAAGGTTTGTAGTTATTGCAAAAGTTGCTCTTCATGTTCTGGTTGCTCAAAACGGTTGGCCCTCAGTCTTTATCACTATTTTTCTTTCCTTTTTTTTTAAATGAAGAATTGATTTAATTTAATATAGAGCTTCAAAGATATATTATAGAAATTTTCCTAAGATATTTTCTGATTTGGTTAAGGTTAGCGACTTTCATACTTCACTTTAATTTTATAAAAAAAAACAATTACTTTTTTGTATTTGAAAATTACAAAACAACCCATGCATTTTGTGTATAGTTTTATCGAGTGAAAAGGATAATTACGTAACTTTGCATAATAATAGAGATAAAAAGTTAGGATTTTTTTTTACAAAAGTGGATCGTAAAAGTTAGTAATTGTCCTTTTTTTAACAAAAGGATAAATACGTAACTTTGCGTAATAGTAGAGATAAAAAGATAGTATTTTTTTAACAAAAGTAGAGTGTAAAAACAATTTTTCTTTGAATAACAATAACTATATATGGATTGAAGTGACTCTTCACCAAAACTATTAAATAAACCCGATGATCAGATTCTCTAAAGTTCAAGATTTGAAGAAAAATCGATAGATTGTGTGTTTACTATGGTTCCATATCAGTGATCTGATTGTTCATCTTTTAAAGGCATAATGAGAAGATTACTCATGCAAAAAGATAAATTTATAGTAGATTAGTAGTGATATGATCGAGAATCAAATTGATCGAAAATCAGTAGTTACATGATCGACTTATATTTATCTTATAACGTGATTTTTTTGCATTGACGATCATTTCAGTAGGTCATGAAATTGAACGATACAGATTATTAATATAAATTCAAAATAGACCCGCAGCTAGACAATGTCAACACAAAGTTTAATTTTTAAATACTGAAATTTAGAAAAACAAGCCCCAAACTATTAATAATGGGTCTGATTACCCATACAAAAACATGCCATAACTGGGGACTGAACTGAGTTGGTGCCTGATTAGCAACATCATTTGGGATTCATTCTTTTGCAACGCTTCCTTTACAGCCAATCTCCAAGTGTAACTGTTTCCTAAGAGTGTGTTTGGATCAATGATTTGGTTTGGTGGAGGAAAAAAACAACAAAAGGAAAGAGTTAAAGAATCTAAGAGTTCAATTTTATGTTGTGCATTTACTTTTTCTTTTCCTTTACAAATTTCTTCTTTAATTGTTGGTCCAAACACAGCCTAAGGTTTGGTGCTTGAGCATTTCAATTTGTGTGTTTTGAGAAACATAATTGCATGTAATATGTATGATGTTTTAATTCCTGTTCACAAGCACGTTTTTTGCAAGTAGATGAATTCGACATCTACAAGATTTCACTAATAATAATTGTGACCAAAAGGGATTAGGATAAGCCAAGTTTTCAAAGGATTTTGACCATAATCTCTATATATTATGCTTAAGGTTGGAGTTCACCTTCATACTCTATTCTTCCATATTCATCCAAACTTCCTCTTGTGGGCCACGTCCTTAAGGTCATACCAATGCTTCGAACCATTTATCTTGTAGGTGTGCAGTGAAAGTCACTAATGCAAAGAATCAACTTCATCAGACATCTATAAATACATTTATATTTTGTGTTATAAAAGAATCATTGATGTGATTGTAAATTTAAATTGTTCATTTTATAACTAAAATCTAATTTGTTCATGTAAGTATAAATATCCGATAAAACTATTTTTTTGTTTGAATGACCTTCATTGTGAGGTCTATGAGATGAACGTTTTGGATTATCAGTGTGGACTTGGAGGTGGGATCTACTGGATGGATTTGATTGAATATGGAGGGGTGGACTACGCAGGTTGTTGAGTCCAGCCCACTATTAAGCCCAAGCCCAGTAGTTAAGCCCAAGCCCAAGCCCAAGCCCAAAATGTATTCTAACCTAATTTTCTCTATAAATGGAATAAAATAGAGATATGGAAAGTGTGGGAGTGTGTAGGGGCAGAAAAGAGATTTTCATTCAAATCTCTTGACCGAGGTAAGGTAGACGGGAGGTTTCTAACATTGACCGAGGTAAGGTATGTTCCTAGTCTAAGAAAAAAATTAATTTTCATTGGGATGGTAGATTTGAAGGGTTGCAGCTTTGCAGCTAGTGGAGGAATTCTGAGAGTTTTCAAGGGAAATAAGGAGATGCTGCGGGGAAGGAAGACTAGAGAGTTATACCAATTGGAGGTGCTAGTAAGCAGAATGGACAAGGGAAGTAACAGTTGCGAAAAAGCACGTAAAACAAGTATATGGGTACTTGGATAATCCGTAGCTCAAGGAGATGCTTTGAGATATGAGTGAAAGTCTGGCCAGACACAAGTGGTGCAACCAGTGTAGGATGTACAGAGAGAAGCTCAGTGGAAGGAGACAAAGTTGATTTTGAAGAGCTGTATAGCGACGGGCATGCCACCGCTGAAACGAGTCTCTTTCACTCTCCATTTGATTAGTGGCAGTGATTTCTCTGTTGTGTGTACAAGGGACGAGAGATGGAGCCACGCCAACTCGCAAAGTGATGTACTTTACGATGCACCCCGGTGGGAGTTGCGCGACACCTTAGTGAGAAGGTGCGGGCACTTAGGTGTGGAGGTGAATACAATTCAGTAGAAAGTGGAGTAGCCCGTTGATGAGGGCAAGGTATCTCAGATGCTGTCTTGCAGATCTTATGGAGGAGCTGAACCAAGAGTTGTCAGGATGGATAACTTGAAGACATAGGATTACCTTTTAGTGGGCTAGAGAGAGAGATTGTTGAGTCCAGCCCACTATTAGGCCTAGACCCAAACCCAAAATATATCCTAACCTAATTTTATCTACAAATAAAATAGAAGAGAGACAGAGAAAGTGTGGTAGTGTGTAAGGGGCAGAGAAGAGAGAAAGAGGGTTGTGAGGATGATAGAAGATAGAGAGATTGTGAGAGAGCGATTGAGTGATAGAGGCGAGTAGAGAGTGTGATTCTCCTACTTGTATACTCATTATAATCCTCTTCGTTTGATTAATGGATTATTTGATTTCTCTATGTGGATGTAGGCATAATTGGCTGAATTACGTAAATTTTATCTTGTGTATGTAGTTGATCTGGATAGAAAGTAAGATGATTTGTTTTGAGCACAACATAGGTGATTCTACCTCAATTAGTGAAAAGGCCTTATATTTTCTCATTTAAATATTGCTTAAAAAGGGAATAGGAAAATAACATCACTGCTACTTTGCTACTTCATAGATAGTATAAAGCTATTGCTTACTTCACAGTTTAGGGGGTAGCATATAAGATTTTAATTTTAAAGTAATGTTTTAAAAATTTAGATAGATTTAAGATTAAATTACAATCTTTATCCTTATACTTTTACTATAACCTCACTTTTCACCATTTATTTTCATTGTGTTAGTTAGCAATTTACATTTTACATCAAGCACCAATATATAGTCATTTTATTTACCTTCCATTCAATTTAGGGCCTAGCGATCTTTTTTATCACCTAAATGGAAAGCACATGGACAGAATCACTATGTTGATACTTGACCTAAAATATAAAGGGTTGATGAACATAATTGAAAGTAAAGACTGCAAAGTCAAACTTAGATGAAAATACATGTGGAAAAAGGTAATTTACTTGAGATTTTATTATATGTAAAAAACGACTGATATTCTACCATTTTCAAAATTAACCATCCAACAATTTTTATAAAATAAAGTGAAGGTTCATTTTTTTATGAGATACCTGAAAGCACCGATACTAATTCCCACTCATTTTAACTTTGAACTGTAATTCTCAAGCTGCCTAATTGGTGGGTTATTCACTTTAATAAAGTGTTGCTTGGGCTAGCTTTTTTGGATACAACTATTTTGTTAATCAAAAATTTTATTTTTTCAGCACTTTTTTATGTGGGGAGTTTTAAAATATAAAAAAATTTAATTAATTTAAAAATAGTTCACTAAATACAAGAATTAAAAAAAATATTTATATTTTCAAACTCTTCTAGTTAAGAAAACCTAAAAAAGTATAAATTTTAATTAAATAATATTTTTTTAACTAAAAATAAAAAATTTAAAAATCAAAACAATCGTATAAAAAAAATCCAACTCAAACCAAAGGAAAAGAGACAATTCTTAATCAAAAGACTCTTATACTTGTTTTACCTTTTTTTTTCCTCACCTTTTTCCCATTTTTGTCTAAAAGACACGCGAGAATGGATACTTCTAACTTTGTTCCCTTTTCATTATGGACTCCAATCCACATAGCCTTTTTTGTTGGATTCGGCGAACTTGACTAAAAATCAGGCACTGAAAGATATATCGGTAGCAGTGTTATTTTGTTTGAAAAAGTTTTTCGTCAAGGTGGAGATTGTTGGAATTGGTTTCAAACTTCTTGTTGGATTTGGATTCAAAGTTTTGTTAGATTTGGATTCAAACTCTAGTTGGATTTGAATTCAAACTACTAGCATATATGGCTGTGTATTTTGTGTGAAAAAAAATTAGAGAGATGTAGAAGGATGGAGGTGGTGGAAGACCACCAGTGAGAGAGTGAGATATAATATGTCTTGTAATCTGTAAACCTTTCTCAAATAGTGAATTAGTTTCACCCCCGATGACGTAGGCAAGTTGCCGAACCTCGCAAATCAATGTGTATGTGTGTGCGTGTATTTCATGAGTAAGTATAATTGGTGTGAATAGATTTAGGTCACAACAATTGGTATCAAAGCGAGATTGGAATCACCGGAGTAGATTTTACGAAGACCGGAGTAGATTTTGCATACTGTCCAAATTCAAAGTTGCTAGGAATTGGATTTTAAGCATACTACTAGATTTCACGCTTCAAGACGAGTCTGTCGATATAAAATTGAAGCCAAATGAACATCGAATGCACCCCCACGTATTGCCAAAATTTTCAGTTCAACGTTGACCAGATGAGCCGTTGACCAGATGAGCCGTTGACTGAGCCGCGTTTGATTGAGCCACATGAGAAGGAATATTTTGGGAATATTCCTAAAGTTTATGTAATTACAGTTCAGGTCTCTATAGTTTCTAAAAATTATATTTTGGTTCCTAGAATTTTTTATAATTATATTTTGGTCCTTGAAGTATAGTTTCATTTCTAAAATTTCTAAAAATTATAGTTTGGTCCTAAGGAAATTTGATTTTGATAGTTTGGTCCCAAAATTTTTAGTTTTTTCAGTTTAGCCCTTCTTAAGATTTTTCTGCATTCCGGATTTATCCACGAGGTCAGAATTTGCATATTTTGATCCCATATCAATTTTTTGGTGAAGTTTATCTATTTTGGTTGGAGCATATTAGTTTGGGTGGATTTTTTCAGTTTTAGTGGAGT
Organism: Actinidia polygama; assembly: GCA_030159135.1. Lineage (NCBI taxonomy): Eukaryota > Viridiplantae > Streptophyta > Magnoliopsida > Ericales > Actinidiaceae > Actinidia > Actinidia polygama. The sequence goes on from BRYF01000007.1 coordinate 19,331,447, forward strand.
TTGTTTTGGTACTCCAAAAGAGGAGATATGGCACAATAGTCAACATGGTGGTTTGCCCTCTACATTTGGGCGGAGAGGTTGAAGATTGTTGAGGACATCTGCTATATTTGAGAAGGCTTTCTGAGTATGGATTTCATGTGTGAGAATGCTCTCAGAATAGGGATTCATTATCTGGTTATCTGCATTTTTGTGAGATGTCTTTCTAAGTAGGGATCTCATGTGTGAGAAAACTCTCAAAATAGGAATCTCATTATCTGGTTACATGCATTTATTAAAAAGCTCTCGGAATAGGGATCTTTGATCTGATTATAGCATTTGTGGAGAAAGCTTTCTGAGTAGGGATCTCATATGTGAGAAGGCTCACATAATAGAAACCTCATATTTGGCTACAGTAGTTAAGAAGGCTTTCTAAGTAGGGATCTCATATTTGGGACCAACATCTATGAGAAGACTCTTAGTTTGGTATCTCCATTTGTTTGGATCACCTAATTTTGGTTCGATGTGTCTCGAACATTTGTGATTCATCAGTTTGGTATCTCAGTTTGTTTGGATCACTCGATTTTGGTTCGATATGTCTCGAACATTTTTGATTCATTGAAGTCAGAAGAACTCGGTAAGGTGAAACTACACAAGTGTCAATAAGATCGTGGCTCTGGGTCAAGTTTCTAATGCTTGAATTTGACCAATAGTTGGCGCTAAAAGGTGCATCGGTAGCAGCGTTACCCTATTGGGAAAAGTTTTTCGCCGAGGTAGAGATTGTTGGATTTAGCTTCAAACTTCTTATTGGGTTTGGATTCAAACTCCTAGCCTATATATAAAACTCCTATGACTGTGCATTCTGTGATGGAAAAATGTAGTGTGAGGTAGAGAGAGGGAGGGAGGTGGTGGCTCTGCCATCACCAGACCACCAGTGAGAGAGTGAGATATATGTAATATGTAAATCTTTCTCTAGTACATTGAATTTACTGCACCACCCAAGGATGTAGGCAAGTTATTGAACTTTGTAAATCATTGTGTCCGTGTGTGGGTGTGTTTCTGTGCGCGTGTATGATTGGTGTGAATCAATTTAGGACACAACACTTTTCTCAACTAAAATTTTTTAAATGGGTCAAAAGTAATGAGTTAAGCGCACCCTTTTAGTCCCACCTCTGTCTATGGTGTACACGATCGGAATTAGAATAGTTTTGTACAAAATCAAAAATTGAACCATAATAACAGTTCCACAAATTGAAAATCAGTACGAATTGTTAGCCGCAGAAACGCATAGAATCGGACCATTTGTCAAAAAGAACTTAAGTGCAACGATCGCAAGTTAAAACCCGCGAAAAAACTAAAAGTGAGATTAAGCCAGAACTTTATATAGTGCAGCGAAAAAAATTAGATTTATGGAGAGTTGAACTTATACATACGCACACAAACAAAACTAGATACATATAGAAAACATCCAGTCTAGTTCAATGGTGGTTCTACAAAATCAGATAGTATAAACCGATTCTCTATTGGTGGGAACTGAAATCAAACCATTTAAACTATAGATCCAAACCTGGTATATATTATAGTATATTTACTAATAATTAATAGGGATATTATTTATATTAATGACTTTTTTAAGCTTGAAGGAGATTCACGTGAGTGTGTAAATTTTGTCCCACATTGGTAAGCCAAGCTTTTAGTATGAGAGACTCCTTATATATAAGAAATGTTTGTCCTACATTGCTTGGGAAAGCTTTTAGTGGGAGTGACTCTCTCTATGTAAGAGAAGTCTATCTCCCACATTGCTAAGGTAAGCTCTTTGTAGGAGTGATTCTCTTTTTATGAGAGAATGTTTGTCCCACATTGATTAACTAAGTGTTTGAGTGGGAACTCTCCTATAAATAGGAGAAAGCTGATATTTTCTCTTCAAGTTTTGAGATCCCCCCTTTAATAATAATGGTTTTGAGAGATTTTAGTTTAAAATTAAATTTAGCAATAATAATGGTTATTTTAATTAATGATTGTTTAATTTAGTTTGCGTTGTTTCGCTTTAATTTTAGTTGGATGGGATTTCGTCCTGCAACGGCTATGATGTTGACCGTTGAGACTTTGTCCAAAACGGCTAGTGTGCGAAAATGTATGAACTTTGAACGATTGGGACTTTAGTCCCACATCGGTAAAGAGGTGTGATGGTTTGGGACATCCTTTTGTTCTCTATAAATAGGACCAGAGGAAATCCGAAATGAATACAATTAAGTGAAAACTTTTCTCTCTCTTTCTATTTTTCATTATTCTTATTTTTTCGGGTGATATTCTGATCCTAAAATTATTAAGGAGTGCAACCTTAATTAATCTTAAATTAATAGGCATTGTATCATTGAGATAGAATTTTCAAGAGTCTATTTTCCCCATAATTAAAAAATTACTATCTTAAAGATAACATCCTGGATGTGCCTTGACTAATTCTTAATTTTTTACATTCTGATATGTTATTCCTTTTAAAGTTTTTATCATTTTTTAAAAATAATTTTAAGACATAATTATTCTCAATGGAGTCTAAAATGGTGAAAACTCAAATTCAAGAAGTGAAAAGGCTTGAGAGGTTCAATGGCCTTGATTGCAAGAGATGGAGCATGAAGATCTTTTATCAACTTACCATTGCACCACGACGTATCCTAAAGAAGACACAGAAAATGGAGAAACAAATGGAAGGCAAAAGAAATGGATCGAGGATGACTATGTGTGCCGCTTCACAATTCTCAATTCAATGACGAATGCATTGTTCAATGTGTTTCACAAATTCTTTACGTCATTGGAATTGTGGTTTGCAATCCAACGAAGATACGTCAATGAAGATGTCGGTAATAAGTATTTCCTTATCAATAAACACATTGAATTTAAAATTTATGATTCAAAAGCTATTATTGATCAAGTGAATGCTTTAATTGATATTGCTACCGAATGTGTTGATATCGAAGAGCCTTTTTCAAAAAATATTCAAGTATCCACAATTATTGATAAACTTCCACATTCTTGGAAGAATTAACAAAAAATTTTAAAATATAAAAAAAAAACTTTGAATTTGAATGAATTGGTTCAACATATTCAAATTGAAAGTGAGGTAAGATTAAGAGATTCACTTGATAATCAAGGAAAGACTAAAAAACTTTGAAATATTGAAGGACTGGTATCTTGCTATGTTAATTCATTCAAAATTGCCTAGAATTTTTTGAGGTGAGGCTTTATTTACTGTATACTATATAACAAATGGAATCTTGTATAAAAATTAAGATAGAACTCCTTATGAAATTTGAAAAAATCGTAAACCTAATATTGATTATTTTAGAGTTTGGGGTTATATTGCTTTGTTTTTGGATGCTACACATAAAAGGCCTAAATTAGAAAGTAAAACTACTAAAAGTATTTTAATTGGTTATTCAAAACAAAGTAAAGCATCTAAATTTTTTATTTTGAGTTCAAATAGTGTTTTTGAAGCCACACATGCTATTTGTT
>BRYF01000007.1:19357432-19359932 GCA_030159135.1 Actinidia polygama
CAGCCGACTTGGAGACAAATCTATTGAGGACAACTCCCCCTGTTAGGTATTGAACGTCTATAGAGCTTGTATTTGGTTAGGGTTTGCCTCTATTTCTCTTTTTGTCATTAGAAAATCAAGAAATTTTTCAAAAGACACCAAATATTAGGGGTGTCCATGATCCATAAGAATCCAGTACCCAAACGATTTTTAACGGTTCTAAAAAAATGAGGACCGTAACCTAACCATTACAAGTATAGAACCAATCCGCCTTATTGGTCTAGTTTTGATTCGATTTCGGTTTAATCCAATTAATATTCCAAATATTTTTGAAATTTATTCACGTCTTTTCATAAGTTGTGTTAAATAGATATAGAAAATCAACTGATAAAATCTTGGCTGGAAAAAAAAGGTGGAAGGTTTTGATAGGAAGAGGATGGAGTAATCCTAATATTCATGGGAAGTGGAAAGGTTTTTGCTAGGGAAAGCCAAAGCAATCACGCGCAGGTATAAATCATTACTGTTAGGTGTTAGGTTCCAGATAAATATGTGTGCGTGTATATATATATATATATATAATCAGTTCTGATTCGATTCGAACCACGGTTTGAAAAAAAAACTAATAACCGAATAAAATTTACTCGTTCTTAATTTTTAAAAAACAGAACGTAACCATTAAACCATAAAACCAATCCAAAAAGCACGGTTTGGTTCGGTTCACTAGTTTTTAGTTTTTTGGGGATACCCCTACCAAATATGCATTTCGATGGATTCAACATCATAGTGTTGGTGCAGAATTTTGAATGTTTTTCCCCAGTGGGTGATATGATTTGCATCTTTGAGGCTTTTAACCAAAATGTCGTCAGTGTAAACTTCAATGTGTCCCCAATTAGGTTTTTGAACATGTTGTTGATCAACTTCTGGTCTGTCACCTCAACATTCTTCAATTCGAAGGGCATGATCTTGTAACAATATGACCCTCTTTCTGTGACAAATGATGTCTTCTCGCTATTTGGGGGATGCATCTTGATCTGGTGGTATACGAAAAAGGCATCCATGAAACTTAGGAGCTCATGCTTTGACGTAGTGTCGACTATGAGATCTATCGTTGGGAGGGGGAAGTTGTCTTTGGGACATGCTTTATTCAAGTCGGTTAAGTCCATGCAGACCCTCCATTTCCCTAATTTTCTTTAGGGCGATGACTACGTTAGCCAACCAGTTTAGATAATGGGACTCTCTAATGGCATCGGCATTGGCATTGATGAGCTTCAGAACTTCCTCGTTTATAACTTTTAGTCATTCAGGGGCAAACTTTTTTCTCTTTTTCCAAGAAAAAGGATGATTAGGATTGGCAAAAAACTTGTGTATGGCAACTCGTGGATCTATTCCAGTAACCTCACTCTGTGACTAAGCGAATAAATTGTAGTTCTTTCTCAAGAACTCTACCAAATTGTCTCGTAACACTGCTGTTAGCTTTGTCCCGATCATCACGTGGCGATTTGGATGATCAAGATGTATGGAGATCATAGTTACTTCTCGAAAGGCTTGGTAGTTTTTGTATCTTGGGGGTCCAGGAGAGGCACGATCCCTATCTCGTCTCTCAGCTCCTTCATTTCTATGTCCTCTATCTGTAGTTGTTATTTCTCATTTGGCTATATCGTCATCATGAAACAGTGTCTTGAGACCTTCTAGTCGCCCCTTACCTTACCTATCCCGATAGTGGTTGGAAATTTCATCATTTGATGATAGGTGGAGGTAAAGCCTTTGATTTTATCCAGTGTGTGGCAACCTCAAATGGCATTGTATGGAAAAAGGCAATTCGTGACTATGAAATCTTGCCACACAGTGGTCTAGTGCGGCTTTGTCCCTAAGGTTAGGGGCAACTTGATCCACTTTATTGGATAGGTTGATCCTCCCCCAAACTCATTCAGGGGGGAGTGAAATGGATGGAGTTTGTCTTGCCCAATTTTCATTTTGTTAGAAGCCAAGGACAGTAGGATATCCGTAGACCTTCCATTATCGATTAGGATTCTCTAGATGTTGAAATTGGCGATGATGGCGACCACAACTAAGGCATCATCATGGGGGAGATGTAGCTCCATCAGACCTCATTGGTGAAAGTGATGGGAGGATTCATCTTCATTATAGGCAAGGAAAGGTTATAAACTTCTTCCTCTACTTACCCCTTCGCTTCTCGAGCATGTCTCTTCCTTGAAGATGAAGAACATGCTCGTAATTTGAAACCCCCGTGGATGGTTTAGATATCCCCAAATAGTGGTTTTATTGTGGATGTAAGCCCTCTCAAGAGTCGCTGGTCTCGGGCAATCAGACACAAACTTTCTCAGGTATCCCCTATTAATCAAGTCACATATCTACTTCTTTAGCTAGAAACAGTCTTCTGTATTATGACCGTGATCTTGGTGAAACTCACAATACTTATTCTTGTTTCTCATGAGTGGGGTAGTCTTAATCTTCCCAGGCCATTTCATGAACTCCTCATTCCTGATTTCCATATTATTTG
>BRYF01000007.1:19374932-19389932 GCA_030159135.1 Actinidia polygama
TAGTGCATTCAGGCACGCACCGAGCTGTAGTCAATCAAGTGACATGATAGTTGGCGCGTTCAGGCACGTGCCGAGCTATGCTATATGAGGCCAACCCTTATTCTCTCAAAGGTATGCGAATTCAACTTCAAAAAAGTTTAAACTCTCTCTCTCTCTACATATATTGATTCTCTTGTCATCTAACTTGAGCGGCGGATAGCCATTTTTCAGAAACAGCTCTAGCGGCTGAACTCACTATTTCTTTGTCACAGCTAGGCCACCACAACCAGCGAGTGTCTACAGCCATCTTCAACCACCATTGCTCCACCGCAAATGTCTATCCTTAATTTTATTTATTTTCTTTCTCAAGCTCACACCCCACAACTGGCGCCATCTTTGGGAAATCGATTATAGACATCTGCAAAATCATCCTTGATGGCATCACAGAGCCACAACCGTTTTGGTAGTCATGCTTCCAAAACTCCTAGAGATATAGGGACTAAACTACTAGCCAATGCCCAGAGGACGGCCAAGTCCACCTCTGGGCAGAGACCAAGTCAGTTGCTCCATGAAGGAAGAGATAGTTGGGACATAACCATCAAGCATCTACAAAAATAGTTGGTCGAAATGGCATAAATCCTGATTGACAACAGACTGATGAAGTCAGCCTAAGCGGCAAAAGGAGGACAATTCAAGGAAAGGTCTAAAAGATTAAAAAATTTGACTCGAGAAGGTTAGAATAGGAGGCAGCTCGAGTCCCATGTTCACTTGGAGAGTTGAAGCAATAGCAAGTCCGTGGTATCGAGTAAGCGAAGGGTGTCACCAAGCTGAGCCCACTCCAGCGTGGATATTCCCGAGACACTCAATGCTAAGCAAAACCGATAAGGTGACCTGCGTGCTATGCCTAATAACTGAACAACAGTAGCACCGGTCAAAACTGTCATTCTAGCAAGATCAGTAGCTCGTATAGCTAGGTTTGTACCAAGGGAATCAATCCCGAGGTACCAAATGCCAATCTCCAGAGACATTGAGGGAATAGACCCTCCTAAAAAGTTCACACTATTGAAATCACACTGTAATGTGGGATATCAGATCCGATATCCCACGTCAGTCACGTCAGACAAATGATGGCCCTCTAGAATCATTTGGACGCACTTATGTGTCGGGTGTTCCCATCGAGTTTTGGAGATCTTGGGTTGAAGTGGTTCGACCGGTTGCCCGCAGGATCAATTGGAGGCTTTTACTAGATTATTAAGTCATTCATAGTTAGTTTGTCATAAACACAAGGACGCCAAAGGGCATTGGCTCTCTTCTGACACTCTAAAAGGGAAAGAATGAATCGCTCTACAATTACAACAAGCATTATTGGGAGATGTATAACGAGATTGATGAGTGTTCTGAAGAGTTAGCAATGATCAGTTAAAAGCTCAGACTACCTCCTAGAGAAAGACTTTGGGAATATTTGACGCTTAACCTTTCGGTCGATCTTTGAGATCTCACATCTTGAGTTAAAATGTTCGCGCAGCCAAAGGATGACGTCCGATAGGTAGAGCGAGCTATAGGGACAACTCCCCGGGGCGAAGGGCCATTCAATAAACAAAAGAAAAGCTCAGTTGATTATGAAGGCCGGGGATCAATGTGGTCTTCAAGGAACCAATATACAAGCTCCTCGCCCGGATCTGAGATAAGTCATATTTCAAGAAGCCCACCACTATGGTAGGGGACCCCAAAAGACGCAATCGATGGTGGACATGCTCCTTTCATGAGGAGAAGGGACACAGAACTGAGAATTGTCAAGCTCTAAAAGTTTTTCTTGACTAACTCATTCGGGATGGACATCTAAAAAAGTTTGTCGACCAAGAAAAAACTCGAGTAGAGGAAGCCGAGGTCAAACCTAACCCCAAGTTCGACCAGAGCAATGAAGAAACAGACAATAACCTAGAGGAAGACCTTCCACTAGGAACTATTCACATGATAGGGGCCCAAATCACCCTAATCTTGAGAATATAATCCGAGGGGAGATTCACATTATCAGATAAAGGCACAAGGTCCTCTCAGTCTAACTAATGGCTAAGAAGCCAAGACAAACAGTGTCTAAATCGGGAAGCATTATGTTCTCCAAAGCCAACCAGGAACGGGTACAACATCCCCACGCTAATCCCTTGGTTATCCAGCTCTGGATCAACAATTATGACGTGAAGAGGATCCTGGTAGACACAGGAAGCTCTGTCGAGGTAATGAATTATGACCTATTCAAACAACTCAAACTATCACAAGCAAACTTAAAACCTTCTTGAACTTCTTTAGTTCGGTTTAACGCTCAATCTCACTGGCCTTTGGAACCATAATCCTCAAAATCCGAGCTGGTTCTCAAAAGTTGGTGACAGAGTTCGTTGTATTCGATATACCTTCCCCATATAACACAAATTACTGGACGAGATTTGTTGCACAAGATGAAGGAAGTGGCTTCTACACTACACCAAGTTATCAAATTTACCACCCCCGAGATAAAAAACTCTTTATGGAGATCAGGTGGCAACCAAACAATATTATCTCTCTATGATCTCCACAAAGGCGGCCATGAAAGAAGTGCAAATGATTTAAGAAGATTACGAAGTCCTGGAGAATGTCAGGAGAGACCTCGAAGCCAAGGTCGTAAAGGACCTGATACGCTATGAACTAGATGAGCCAAGCTCGAATTGTTTATTTCTCACTGATGTGAACCTAAAGGAACGAGAGAGAACCTAGCTCATCTAGCTCCTTACAGCTAATATCGAGGTATTCGCATTATCACCCTATGAGATGCCCGTGATAGACCCCAGTTTCATTAAACATGAGTTAAATGTCCTCCCGGAGGCCCGCCCAGTGAAACAACGAAGAAGTTCGCAATCGAGCATGTGGACGTTGTAATAGAAGAGGTAAAAAAGCTAAAAGAGGCAAGTGCAATAACAAAATTTCTTTACCTGAGCTGGTTATCCAATACAGTCATGGTAAAGAAGAAAGTTAGCAAGTGGAGAGTCTGCGTTGACTTCACAAACCTCAACCGAGCTTGTCCAAAAGGCTATTTTCCTTTGTGAAAAAAAATGATCAATTGGTGAATTCTACTTTGGGTCATACCCGAATGAGCTTCTTGAATGTATACTGAGGTTACCACCAAATAGAAATGCACGAGCCTGATTAAAAGAAAGTCGCCTTCATCACCCCCACAGCATATTCTGCTACAAGGTCATGCCCTACCCTTAAGGCTAAAAAACGTTAGAGCCACATATCAAAGAATGATCACCAAAATGTTTGAGTTAATCTTGGGTAAAACCATGGACGCTTACATCAATGATATGAAGGTTAAAAGCAAAAATGATCCAGATCATGTGAGGAATCTAGACGAGGTATTTGCAATACTCAAAGAACACAAGTTGAGGTTAAACATAGCCAACTGTGCTTTGGCGTAAGCTCGGGAAAATTCTTAGGACACTTGGTAATACAACAAGGGATCGAGGCAAATTCGGAGCAAATTATAAAAATCAACGATCCCGTCAGCCCGAGGACTGCGAAGGAGGTTCAAAAACTAACCATAATGGCAGCAATACTTAACTGATTCATTAGTAAGTCATGTGAGAAATGTCGTTCATTTTTTTAACTCCTTCATAAAAACATGAAGTTTTTATGAAATAAGGAATGCGAGATCGCACTCCAACAATTCAAGAAATATTTAACCAAACTAACACTTATTTCCAACCCAAACGAAGGAGAGTTTTTCTATGGCTACCTTGTCGTCTCCGAATATGACGTTAGTTCGGTACTTCTAAGGGAGGTAGATAGAGAGAAATGTTCGATCTAATTTGTTAGCAAGACATTTATGGATTGCCAAATAAGGTACCTGTCACTGGAAAAACTTGTGTTGGCCCTAGTTTTAACTTCGCAAAAACTCACGCATTATTTCCAAGCATATCTCATTACTGTATATACCAACTTTTTGCTCAAACACATCTTATCCAAAGAAAACCTATCTGGGCGGCTCTCCAAATGGGTTGTCAAGCTCAGAAAATCAGACTTAAATTTTTTACCAGGGGTAGCAATAAAAGGACAAGTCTTGGATAATTTTGTGCATGAGTTCTCGCCCCAAACCGTGAGTCCAGAGCATGGTTGTCTTGCATCTACACACAGGGAGAAAGATAACTCGGAGGGAAAATTAGTTGACACCAAGTCAACACCCGAGAGTCATGACGTTGTCAAAGAACCCCCTCAAGGTGAAAAAGTAACCATTGTTGAGGAAATCACTGAAGTTTCCGAGGTTGACATAGAACCACCTCAAATCAATCTTTCCTCAGCATGGAAAATATTCGTTGACTGAGCGAAAAACACCCTAGAGGCAGGGGCAAGGGCAGGAGTAGTTCTAAAAACTCCCGAAGTGGCTATTTTTTTAGCACTACTTCATTCTGAATTTCCCTACGACAAATAACGAGGCCGAATACAAAGCTTTCATTGCGGGACTTCGGTTTACGAGCAAATTATAGGTTCTCGAGCTCCATATTTTCAATGATTCAAAACTGGTAGCCAACCAAGTCATAGAAAAACTTGAGGCTCTAGGAGCCAAGATGGATAAGTACTTGGCAATCACAAAAATCTTCCTTACCGGATTCAAAGAAGTCAAAATTGAGCAAGTGGGAAGAGACTTAAATTCACATGCTGACGTATTGGTAGGCTTGGCATCAATTTTCGAAGGAGAAACATGTCGGATTTCTTCGCTCCCAGAAATAAATTCTTTTACCGCAAGTGTATGGGTCGCGAAGTAGTAATAAAACTCGAAGTACAAGTATCGATCTCATAAGGAACAGTGCCAAGGTGAACGCAAAATACTAAAATACTACGATGCAATCCTAACAAAATCCAAACATATGCTTCAAAAAGAAAATAAAAAAAAATTGTAATTTTGAATGTTTGAGAACTTAAATTAATGCAAGCAATTAAAAACTGATTTAACTTTATATTAAAAAAGACTCAGTATCAATTGTTCCAATCTATTGAGTTTCTCAGAGTTCCAATTGAGGTTTTGTATAACTCAAATCATTCGACTATCGTGAGTCTCAGATTCAAAAAATTTAACTTTAAAACTAATTATTTTTTCTATATTTAACTTCTAAATAAATCTATTTGTTATGATCATAAATGTGCATCATCGATCCATATAACACATAGAATGAACCCAAGTCATGCATAAACGTTACAAGGCAGCGTATATACTGAGTATGGTGTTCACACATATGCGTTACCGAACATAATAGGACGCCCAATATTTTTAAAAGTATTTAGAATGAAAAAGAAGAAGAATACATACCAAAAAGATCTAACGGTGAAAATATTTTACCTCCATTGTTCATCCTTAAGCCTAATCGATCTTCACAATCAATCCCGAGTTAAGAAAATTAGCCACTCATGGCTATGGAAAATAAATAAATAATTATTAAAGACATTACTGAATATAAAAACTAAAAACAATTGATTAAAACTGATAAACTTGAATTAATGCAAAAAGAATTGAAGAAACTCGTGTAATTGAAAAAAAACCGTAAAATACTTAGATCGAATGTTGAATTAATGTAAAGAATTATAAGAATTAATGAAGAACTATGAAAACTAAGTTAGGAGGCTGAGAGAAACCCTAAAAATAAGCATATTTCGTTCATAAGACATAAGGAAGTATTTACAGGACTTTACAAATTCGAGTCCTAATCGAATTAGGAAACTGTCAAAAATTCCTTCTCTGGCCCGTATATTTCAACTCTATTTTGACTACTTTAGAGGTCAATTAATCCAATACTTATTAGATACAAAGTTGTATCCCTTAAAGTCTTACTTCCAACGCATCAAAAATAAGATCCATCGGACATCGAAGTAAAAAGTTATGCTCAAAATACCGAGATTAATTTTCAAAAAATTTTGTCAGCATTCGAACGCCCACTTTTTCCTTCTAGCCAGCATTCGAATGCTCAATGCATTTTGTGAACTTTTCCTACTGGCGTTCGAATGCCCAATTGTTCTTCATTTCTGCATTCGAACGCTAAGGCAAATATCCAAATTTTCAGCCCTCACGTGTTTCGAGCTGTAGGATAGAGGGTTCGAATGCTAATCTTCCCTTTTTCTTCTTGGAGTTTGAATGCCCATCCCCTTTGATTTTCATCATTCGAACGCTCAATGTAACTTTTGGATTTTTCTTCTCAACGTTCGAATGCTGGTTTCCTTCTTCAACTGGCGTTTGAATGTTCAGTGTATTTTTTGTCCAATTTTGACTTTTTCTCAACATTAACCTTCAATGAACTCAGACACAACTATAAGTACAAAATACAATAAAAATACGTAATTAAACTAATCTAGGGCCAACTTAGGTTGGTTTGATGGTTCTTGGACTACAATTATGCAATCCAATCATCGGACCATTGCAATCAATCTAGTCTTAGCTCCTAACCATTAAATGCATCAGAAATCTGTCCTAATCAATACTGAGCTGAGACCGAGTTAGATGGACCCAATTGCAGATTTTCTACAACATGACAAATTTCCAGAAGATAAGAAAGAGGTGCACAAACTCGAATAAAAGTAGCCCGATTCTAGATCTCCCCCACGAGGGGCTTGTACAAAAGATTATATTTGGGGCCCTACCTAATGTGCATCCACCAGAGCCTAGTCAAGATGTGCTTTTCGAAATTCACAAAGGCATTTGTGGACTACACTGTGGGAGAAGATTATTGGTTCACCGAGCTTTGACTCAAGGATACTAATGGCCATTCATGCAAAAAGACGCTCAAGTGTATGTCCGCAAGTGTACGAAATGCCAACTCTTCTCCCCCCTAATTCATCAGCCAACAAGGGCACTGACCTCTCACCAGTCAATGGCCCTTTGCCCAATGGGAAATAGATATCGTGGGGGTTCTGCCCCAAGCTCTAGGGCATAAGAAATTTTTGTTAGCAGCAATTGACTATTTTACAAAATAGGTGGAGGCTGAACCACTAGCCCAAATTAAGGAGATAGACGTAATCAGATTCATCCGCAAAACATTCTTTCCAGACTTGGCATCCCATAGCATTCATATCAGACAACAAAACTCAGTTCGTAGGACAAAAAGTTAAGGACTTATTAGGGCAATTGAAGATCGAGTTCTACAACTTAACATTGAGCTACCCACAGTGCAACGGACAAGCCGAGGCCACCAACAAGACAATCACGAACGGGATCAAGAAAGGCTCAAAAAAACCAAAGACAAATGGGTCGAGAAACTGCCAAACGTGTTATGAGCCTACCTGACCATGCTGTAGAAAGCCATGAACCTGACGCCTTATGCTTTGGATTTCAGATTCAAAACTGTAATTCCACTGAAAGTGGGTTTGCCCACAATACAAATTGAAGCCTACGACATCAGTCACAATGAACGGAATCAAGAGAGGCTCGAAAAAACCAAAGGCAAATGGGTCAAAAAACTATCAAACATGTTGTGGGCCTACCTAACCATGCCGCAGAAAGTCATGAACCTAATGCCTTATGCTTTGGATTTCGGATTCAAAGTTGTAATTCCACTGAAAGTCGGTTTGCCTACAATACGAATTGAAGCCTACGACGTCAGTCACAATGCAGAAGTCTTTACTCAGGACCTCGATCTTGGCGATGAACGAAGAGAAAATGCACTAATACAAATGGCGGACTACCATAAGTAGTTAGCAAAGATGAAAACTTGTTGGAAATACTAAAGACCTAGCGGATAGGAACCTCGCTTCAAATTGGGAGGATCCATACAAGATAACTAAGCTCGCTGAAAAGGGCACTTACTACCTTGAAGACCCCTGAAGTTGACAAGTACCAAGACCTTAGAATTCCCACAACTTGAGAAATACTACCAGTAAAATGTATAATCGAGCTTGTATATCAATTACACTTATAAGAAATAGTTGCCTAAAAACTCTGTTTTCTGTTATTATCAAAATTAAGTACTTTCCTAATTACAAAAAATAACTTGGTTTGAACTTCCTATAAAGAACCTCTATCTCGATCAATAGAAAGTATCTCACTCTTTTCCAAAAATGATTTATGCTGGGAAGAATTTTGCGTCTACCCAAGCACGAGCTAGGGTGGTCCTAAAAAAATGTGAGACTAGTCACCAGGATAATTGAATCATAAGTTTGAAGTTCCCGAAATAGCGTGATTAATTACCGAACCACTCAAGCTTGAGCTTGAGATGTCTTAAAAAATGCGAGGCTAACACGTAGAACCGCTCAAGCACGGGCTTGAGCACTACAAGGCAAGGTCAAAGAAAAGCAACATTTATGCTATAAACATGCAATAAATAATAGATTTTCGTTGAGGCATGACCAAACCTTATCTGAACGAGCTGCGATAAGGCGAAAAGAGAATCTGACTTTACAACTTGGTCGAGCAACTACGATATTTAGGAAGAGTTAGCCGAACTCTACGCGAGTTCTAAACACTATCCCACGAGGCTTATCTAAGTATACTTAGCATAAATTTGGAAAGAGTTAGCCGAACCCTACGCGAGTTTCAAACTCTGTCCTACGAGGCTTATCTAAGTATACTTAGAAAAAATTTGGAAAGATTTAGCCGAACTCTACGCAAGTTTCGTGATGCAAATCATAAATTGGCAACCTTTTAGATACAATCTTCCTTACTTAAGATACCATTACGCATAAAATTGTTCATTTTATATCTTGTGTAGCGCAAGTAGAATTAAGTATTTTGAAGGGTGAAAAATTGTTAAAAAGATAGTTAAAACTCAAAGAACCAAGATAAAAAGAGAAGCATTGAGCCAGGAGTTGCAAGCAGAGAGGCGAAGAAAGCCCTGCCCAACCGATCCAATTAAGTGCTGACGAGTCCAAGAACCGGTCTACCGATTCAAAATTCATCAACACCTAAAATACCATGCCTAGACCGGTCTAGCATTTCTCTACCGGTCCAAGAGGGACCAGAAGATAGAAGGCACCAAATTCCTTCCTCTATAAATAGGGATAATGCCTTAGAAAAAAAAAGAAGTAACCTTTGATAGATTAAACACTTTAGAATAGTTTTATTAACTTTGAAGAATTCTTAGAATTCTCTTTTCTTTTTTTCCTTTCTTAAGTTTCAATTCAAACACTTGTTAACTCAAGACTTGAAGATAAAAGTTTATTTTGTTCAGCAATACACGTATAACATTTCAAATACTTTCTTTTTATTTTATTCGCCTAAACGGATGGTTTCTTTACTCTAATTTACTGCCTTAATGGATGCTTTTCTTGCTTCAGATAATTGTTAATTTCCTTACATGCCGTTTCACTTTTACAGTATCAAGGTTAAATTTAGTTTATTTCAATTCTTATCGTTCTAAGTTCATAAACATGTTTAACTATTGCTTAATTACGGTAGGCTAAACTTGTTGGTTTGGTCTAAGTACAATACTCTAATCCAATCCTAGATAAAACTAGTTCCTTCTTTCTCTTAAATGAACTTAAAAGGTTGTTGAAAACTTGATCAATGATAATGCAAATACCAAAGTTTAGAATTGTATAAATCTTTGATTATTCATAAATATATTTTTAGACATAAAGCGAGTTTCATTGCAAAATATTCCAACCAATCTCATTTTACCTTAAGAATTAGTTGAGCACAAAAGAGAAGAAATAAACTAGGAAACCTAGTAAAGGAATAGAGCTAAGTACTTAGACTGTGCCATCTTTTACGTATTTATTACAAATCAAAAAAGGAATACATCAAAACTTCACTTAAACATAAACAAAGATATTTTTATAAACTTTTTAAAAATTCTTTTACACAAATACTTGCAATACAATTTAACTATGTGAACACTAAGTTCTCTATGGATTCGATCTCGGAACTTCCGAGTATTATGCTGCTCTGGTAGGTTCTTGCGCTTGGGAACTGCAAAATAAACAAACAAGACAATAAACAATTATAGAGGGCAAGCAATTTTGGCGTTGTTGCCGAGGAACTTTCTTTTGAGCACGAACGTTAAAATCTTGTGATTACATCACAAGGGTTGTAAGTAAATTCTTTTATTCTTCTGAAATATTTGTTAAGAAGGCAGAGTTTGCCTTCAACTTCAAGTCCCCAATGAGGCACAGGGGCCTCAAGGACATGATATGCAAGATTATTTTAACCCAACAAGAGCCTTGACACCATCATGCATAATTTTACCTGCCAATGCGCACACATTTGTCATCAAACCAGGCATGCTGTCATCACTTCCCACATTCCACATAAATGAAAGTGAGAGTCCGTACTTACACGTAAAAGAATTTGAGAAAATGGTAGGCACAATGGTTGATGGTCCTCAAAGAGAAGATATAGCCCGTCTAAAACTTTTTCCTTTTTCTTTAAAAGACCGAGCGAAAATTGGCTAAACTCTCTTAGAGCCTATTCTACAACCTCATGGGGAACAATGTAAGAAATATTTTTTAACAAAATTCGCCCATGAACAAAACGGCATCCCTTGAAAAATTTACTTTATAATTTTCAAGAAAAGGAAGATGAATCATTATATGCATGCTGGGAAAGATACAAGGATCTGCTAAACGCCATACCACATCGTGGTTATGATACTGGCCGCATTTTGAGTTTCTTTTATGAGGGTATCTCACCCCAAACCAAGCAGTTCATAAACATGATATGCAATAAGTAGTTTATGAGAAAAAGCCTTGAAAAAGCTCTAGACTTCTTTGATGAATTAACAGAAGACTACCAATTTTGAGACTTTTCATATTTAGCTGAAAGAACAAGACAAGAACCAAACACATCTGGACACAAGAAATATACTATAAGGGAACCAGACAACTTGCAAACAAAATATGCTTAATTAGTTAGGAAATTAGAATCCCTAGAATTGAAGAAAATTCATGAGGTTAGCATGTCGTCTAGCAATGATGAAATATGTGTCATTTGTGATAGACAAGGGCATTCTACTACTAGATGCCCTACATTACCAACATTTAAAGAAGTTCTACAAAATAGAGAGCCAATTTCATTCAATGCTCTCAACCAACCATAAAAACCCTTTAATAATGCATTCTCAAATACATACAACCTGGGATGGCAGAATCGTTATAATTTTTCATGGAGAAATACTAAAAACACAAATTTTGGGTCATCGTGGAAAAATTAGGCCCATCACAGCAACATGCCAATCCAATGGGACCAGGTCCCTATGGATATTAAAACTCGGGTCAAGTAAATGATCCGCAAGGCCATTATCAAAACCAAAACCAAAATGTGTACCAGTCCCCGCAGAAAAGAAATATTGAGGACACCTTTTAGACTTTTATTCAAATTCAGCAAGTAGCGTGGAATCAAAACAACCAAGCCATTGGAGACATTCGAATCCATCTAACCAAATTGACCACAATTGTGGGGGTGCTACAGAATGAGAAAAAAAGTCCCCTGCTCAACCATAAGCAAATCCACAAGGTCAACACAGTGTGGTTACCACTATGGCATCAGATACACACTTAGAACACTTAAAGTCTATCACCACCTTGAGAAGTGGTAAGGAGATTGATAAAATTATCTTTCCAAACCTAGCCCACATTGGGGATCAAAAGTCTTCTGTAGTGAGTTCTGAGAACCTAGAGCCTCCAACCAATGAGTCATGGAATGTATATGAGGAAAATAAAAAGGAAAAAGAACCAATGCCTTATCAAATACCTATACCATTTCCTTAAAGACTATGATTACCAAAGAAGGGAACATGGAATGCTAAAATTTACAAGATTTTCGAGCAAGTGAAAATTAATATTCTCCTACTAGATGCCATAAAACAAATTCCTCCATATTCTAAGTTTTTGAAAGATTTGTGCATAATGAAGTGCAAAAGAAAGCATTTTTAATGGAGCAAGCCAGCTCCATGATTTAGACTACGAAAGCCCCAAAATACAAGGATCCTAGATGTCCGACAATATCTATTGTCGTAGGGGATATTCGCATTGAACATGTTTTGCTAGATTTAGGTGCAAGTGTCAACCTACTACCTTACTCTGTGTACCAACAACTGGGATTGGGAGAGTTAAAACCAATCAATGTCACTCTCCAACTAGAAGATAGGAGTACCAGAGTTCCTAGAGGTATGGTTGGGGATGTCTTGATACAAGTTGATAATTTATTTAGCAGATTTCATTGTATTAGAACTCAACCTGTAACAAATTTAAATACTCAGATTCCCATCATTCTAGGTTGCCCATTCCTTGATTGAATAGTGCACTACTAGAGTGATTGGAACATGCACAGGACATCACAAGTGAATCACAAAAAAAGAACCAATGTCCAATACAACTATGATCGCCATGGCAATTAACTCTCTTTGAACAACTTGAAGTTTCACAAAACTCCGTGCAATTAACTATGGTGATAAAAACTTGATGTTTTCTATTTTTTTATTTACATTTTCAAAGTTGTAACCATGGCAATATATATATATATATATATATATATATATATATATATATATTATCAGTTCCGACTCGGTTCTAACCACGGTTTGAAAAAAAAACTGGTAACCGAACCAAATTTACTAGTTCTTAATTTTTAAAAATCAGAATATAACCATTAAACCATAGAACCAATCCAAAAGGCACGGTTTGGTTCGGTCCGGTTAACCGGTTTTCAGAATTTTTGGACACCCTTACTACTATGTACTAAGGGACGACTCTAAGACCTTTCTCTTGCCTCAAATCGATCTCGACAATAGAGAGGTTTAAGGGGAAAAAACCCTAGACCAATATCAAAAGGAAAGCTCGGACCCGTTCCATCAAGGGAAACGGGTCAGGAGGGACTCAAGTCACAAAACCCTAAAAAAGTTTCCAATCCTTACAATGGCAAATGAACCAAAACCCAAAAATTGAAGACAAGCCCCCAACAAAAACTTCAAGGCAAGTCAGAAGCAAACTCAAAGAATCCAAATATAGACTCAGGAAAAACCAGAACAAACCAAAAATAGACATGCATCAAAACACAAAAATTGTAGAGAAATTACATAGAAGAATGGTGAGAAAAACTCATAGATTCGATCTATAGGAGATTGAACACAAAAATTGTAGAGAAATTACATAGAAGAATGGTGAGAAAAACCCATAGATCCGATCTATAGGAGACTGACACCCAGAAATCGGATCGACAAAAGGATGGGAAGCAATTGCTACCAGCCGAATCGGTGATGGAGGAGGAAATCGGACAACAGCAATCTGGCGGAGAGTACTTTCTCTCTCTAGACTGCTCTCAAAGTATAGGGTGAATAGTAATAGGGAAGATAAATGGGCATATATAGGGAGTTGAAAATGAGGGAAAGCTCCACAAACACGCCCTTAAGGCACGTCGTTTTGAAGGCAAGACCCAGCCCTCAAATCAATGAGAGACAAACACATGGCGATCATTTCACCGTGCATCCATGCCAAACAAACCCCAGGGGTAAGTGGGCAATTTGGCATCGGAACTCAAATCGAGCTTGCAAATTAACTACACTCCGATGCGTGGTTCCACAGTACATTGAAATGATAAGCCTAAATAGAAGAAAAATAGCTAGTAGGTGCCAGCATGCCCACGAAGCTTCAACTCTATACATCGCACCCATCCAACTCACATGACCTCAACAAGCATTGACCCAACTAATGCGAACTGAGGGACAATTGTAAGAGAATAAAATACACAATTACAAGTTTTGGGCTTGCTAGGACAGGCACTGCCGCAAAGCTATTTCTATGAAGCAAGCTCACGAGGGTCCCTACACTAGAGCTCGGTCGAGACTTTACTTAACATTGGCATAGACTGAGCTAAGGCAAGTATTACTGCATAATTGTTGCTCTATAGCACGCTCGGTAGGGTAACCGCGCCATAGCTTGGCCAAGGGGCAACGGTCAGTGGTGATCCCGAGGCATAGCGGGGGACAAAAGGTAACTTGCATGGCGAAGTTTCTTCTTACACCTCCCATGCCTAGATCAAGACATCGACAACATGATGGCAAGTGTCACAGGGTCAATTTTCTAACTCAAAATTGTCCTGCGATGGCACTAAATCTCCACGCTTAGTCTCATTCAAAAACGTCCACAAACACACACACGCGTTTGAGGTTTAGGAAGACATAATCAACAAGTAATATTTACGAGTCAAAACTCAACCTTTTTATTGCACCAACAATATAAGGAATATTCTTAGAACTTTCTAGGCCAGAACACCAATTCTCTGCCTTAGAATTTATTCAACCTTTTTGTCCTTATTTTTGTACAAACTTTTTCCTTAATTTATAGATAAACAAAACAGTTAAGAAATACACAGCACATGTCACATGTCTTGGCAATTGACACCCCCAACCGCTAAGTGAAAAAATTGTCCTAACACAAGCTTGCCACATGCATATAATTCGTAGCTCCTTGGACAAGTGCCTTAGACACATTTTCCCTTAATACTATGCATCCAAGTGTCTCCAAACACCATTCTTGCAACTGTTGTTCTCTACATAATCAAACTTCCAAGAACTGTCGAGTTTTACTAACTCTACCTAGTTCTAACTACCTCTGTCAAGCTTTGCCCAGAATCACTGTCCCTGCCAAGTTTTGCTGGTTCTGCCCAATCATGACTGCCTCTGTCAAGTCATGAATGGCTTTCTTTATTCACAGTCCACATTATCTCGCATTCAAGCATTGCTCCGCTTTTGCTTTGCATTAGCTTCCATCATCAACAATGGAATTCAGTGCCTCACGCTTGGGAAAATCCTTTGCCCAATGTGGCCCATCACAAATAAAATAACCATTGTTCATTTGGCTAGTCTTACTCTGTGAATCATCCACCTTTGGTTTGAATTTTGCACTATTTTTTTTTTCATTTTTCCCTCCAAGCTTGTTCTCCTTGAACTCCGAAGTCTAGAGATTGCCCAACTTGTAGTCAAGCAAACCATTCGTAGCTGCTATTGCAGAGGAAAGATCCTTCATGCCCAAGCGATGCAACTTTAACTGCGTCCAATTTTGCATAATCAAACTGCC
>BRYF01000007.1:19422432-19427432 GCA_030159135.1 Actinidia polygama
GAGAATACGTCTCGAGGGGTGATGAATGTAGTCTTTTGGTGATAACCTCGGTATGCATCCAAAAAGCTCATTCGGGCATGACTTGAAGTGGAATCCAGCAATTGATCAATCTTTGGCAAAGGAAAGTAGTCTTTCGGACAAGCCCGATTTAGGCTTATGAAGTCGATACGGACTCTCCACTTACCTCTTCTTTACCATAACTGTGTTGGACAACCATCTCGGGTAAAGAACTTTTTTATTGCACTTGCTTCTTTCAATTTTTCCACCTCTTCAATCACAGCATCCACATACTCGGTTGCAGATCTTCTTCCTTATTGTTTTACTAGTCGGGCATCAGAGAGGATGTTCAGTTCATGTTTGATGAAATTGTGGTCTATCTCGAGCATTTCGTAGGGTGTCCATCCAAAGACCTCGATATTTGCTGTAAGGAACTGGATGAGTTCGATTCCTTTCATTCTTCCAGGTTTGCACTTATAAGAAAGAAACGATCCAAGCTTGACTCATCCAGCTCATAGCGTATCAGATCCTCCATGACCTTAGCCTAGGGTTCTCTCTCGATGTCTTCCAGGAGCTCGTGCTCCTCTTCAATTAGTTGAACCTCTTTCATGGCCATTTTAGTAGATATCGTAACAAGGTAGCATTATTTGGCCACCACTTGATATCCATGAAGGGTTTCCTTACCTCGGGGGTGGCAAACTTGATGACTTTGTGTAATGTGAAAGCCATTCCCTTCATCATGTGCAACCAATCTCGGTTGACAATCACATTATATGCGAAAGGGGTGTCAATGACCACGAACTCCATCACCAGCTCTAGGGAACCAACTTGGATTTTGAGAGATACGGTTTCCAAAGGCCAGTGAGATAGAGTGTTAAACCCGACTAGAGGGGCTCGGGTTGGTTTTAAGTTCGATTTTGAAAGTTTGAGTTGTTTAAAGAGGTCATCATACATCACCTCAACAGAGCTCCCTATGTCAACTAGGATTCTTTTCATGTCAAAGTTGCTTACCTTGAGTTGGATGACCAAGGGGTCAGCATAAAGGTGCTGGACCCTCTCCAGCTCAACTCTGGTAAACGTGATGCTTCCTGACTCGGACATTGTCTTCCTTGGCTTCTTAGCTGCTGATTGGAAATAAAGTACCTCATTCATTTTTCTGATCATGCAGATCTCCCCTCGGATCTTATTCTCAAGACTAAGGTGATTTGAGCCTCCTATCATATGAATAATCCCCAAGGGAAGGTCTTCCTCTTTGGTTTTGTCTGTCTCCTCACTACTCTAGTCAAACTTGGAGTTTGGTTTGGCCTCGACTTCCTTTGTCCTGGTCTTTTCCTAGTCCACAAACTGTTTCAAGTGTCCACCCCGGAACAGCTGGTCAAGAAAAATCTTCAGAGCTTGGCAATTTTTTGGTTTGTATCCTCTCTCCTCATGATAGGAACACGTCCACCATTGATTGCGCATTTTGGGGTCCCCTCCTAAGGGGTCGGGCTTCCTGAAATACGACTTATCTTGTACTCAAACAAGAAGCTTGTAGAATGGTGCTTTGAAAACCATGTTGATCCTTTGCCTTGCCTGACTCTCGTGATCAGCCGAGCCTTCCTTCCACATTTCGAATTGCCCTTCACCCCGAGGGGTTGAGCTTGTGTTTAGCTTAGCCTGTCGGACATCATCCTATAGCCAAGTAAACATTTCGACCCGAGACATGAGGCCATGGAGATCAGGCGAAGTGCTGAGCGTCAGATCTTCCCAAATCCTTTTACTAGGAGTTAGCCCGAGCTTGTAACTGGTCACTGCTAACTCCTTCAAACATTCTTCAATTTTGTTATAAGTCTCCCAATAATGCTTACTGTAATTGCAGAGCGATTCATTATTAGCCTTCCTGAGTGTCAGAATAGAGCCGACACCCTTTGGCACTTTGGTATTTATGACGAACCGAGCTATGAATGACTCGATGAGATGGTGAAAGCTTCTAATTGATTATGCGGGTAGCCGATCAAATCATCTCAACCCAAGATCACCTAGGCTCGATGGAAACACCCGGCACATTAGTGCATCTAAGTGATTCTAGAGTGCCATCATCTGTCTAATATGACTGATGCGGGAGCTTGGGTCCAACTTCCTGTCATACAATGTGAACCTCGGTGGTGTGAATTTTTCTGGAAGGTCCATTCCCTCGATGTCTCAGAAGAATGACGTCTGGTACTTCGGGACTAGTTCCCTTGGCATGGGCCTAATCGTGCAGGCTGTTGACCCCGCCAGGATGATGTCTTTACCCGATGTCGTTGCAATTCAGTTGTTGATCTTATCACGCAAATCACCTCCTCGATTTCGTTTAGCATTTAGAGCCTCATAGAGATCCATAGTGGATGGGGTTTGGCTGGGCGATACTCTCTATTTGCTCGACACAACGGATTTACTATCGCTCTGGCTATCCAAGATGATGCAGGACCCGCATTGCCTTCTATTTTGACTCACTCGAGGTGGGGTTTTTGATTCTTTGGTTGTGTTTCAGAGTCCTGGGAGCACAAAGGGGCTCTTTGCGAGTTTCTCGATTGCCGAAACGGTTGTTGTTTTGTGATGCCATCATAATTGGCCTTGCAAATGTCTATAATCAATTTCCCACAGATGGCTCCAATTGTAGGGTATGATTTTACAAGATGAGAGACAAAACATTGAGAATAGACACATGCAGTAGTACAAGCTGCTATAGTCAGTCATCAATCACTAATGTGCCTAGCTGCAACACAGAAATAGAAAGAATGGATGCTAGAGCTGTTTTATAGAAATGGCTTTCCAACGGTCAAGTTAGACTATGTAGAGAGAGAGAGAGTGTGTGTGTATGTCGCCATGACTGAATTCGTGTACCTTTGAAAGAAAGAAAGGGTAACTTTATATGACACAGCTCGGCGCATGTCTTGACGCGCTAGCTTTCTTATCACTTGATGGACTGCAGCTCGGTGCGTGTTCCTACGCGTCAACCGTTGTGTCAGAGAGTAAGCGGCTGACACTGCCATGATCCTAGGACCTGGATGGTAGTCTGCCATCATGTTGCCAACGTCTCCATACAAGCGTGGATACTATTAGAAGAAACTTTGACGTGCAAGTTATCTTATGTCCCCTAATATCCCTCGGGATTGCCGCTGGCTGTTGCCCCTCGTCCAAGCTCTAGCGTGGTTATCCTTCCGAGCTTGCTAAATAGCCATAACTCGGGAGTAACGATGGTCTTAACTCGGATAGTGCCTGTGTTCAGTAGTGTCTACACCGAGCTCCAGTGCAGAGAATAACTGAACTTACTTCATAGCGATAGCTCGGCAGAGGCTCCTGTCTAGCAAGGCCAGATTCTATCATTATATATTTTGTCCCCTTACAGATAATCTTGTAAATTAAGAAAATATCTTCTCTTTTTTTGTTGAATTGGAAAAAAATTGAATAAAAGTTTGTAAAAAAAAAATCAATCTTTATTTAGTAATCAAAGAAGTGCCCTTCAATTGAGAGGCATATCTGGATTCATCGCAGTGCTGTATAAAATGGATACCAATTTTACCCTTTTCATTATTTACACACACTGCAGAGAATTTAGGGTTTTATATTCTATCGACTGAGAAGTGTTTTCTTGAATCGATTTACTCGATGGTTTCCATAAACTAGTGAAATGGGTTCCAATTTGAATTTTTTCAGTTTAAAATTAGTAATTTGGCTGGGAAGATAGTGGGGCTATACTTATCCGGTTCGTGGTGTGGTCCATGTCGCCGTTTCACCCAAAAGTCGATAGAAGTTTATAAAGAACTCTCATCAAAAGGGGACTTTGAAGTTGTCTTTAGCTGATCTGATAGAATTGATGAAGCATTTGATGCCTACTTCACGAAATGTCTTGGATTGCCATTCCATTTTCTGATTCTGAGACTCAAAAGCATCTTAAGGAATTGGTCAGAGTTAGGGGGATTCCTTATCTTGTGATACTTAATGGGACCGGTCAGGTTTCCAGTGATCAAAGGGTTAGGATTGTAAAGGATTATGGTGCGGAGGGCTACCTGTTTACACCCGAAAAAGTCGATGTCTTGAGAGAGGAAGAAGAAGTTACAAACAAGGAAAATCCTTGACGGCTATTTTAATTTCCAAAACTCGTGATTTTCTAGTTTCGAACAATGGAACTAAGGTAATTTTATAACTATTTATTTTAAGATTGTTGACTAATGAGTTATAGGATACAATTAATGACCTTTGATGTGTTTGTTATTAGATTCCTATTTCGGAGTTGGAAGGGAAGACGGTTGGCATATATTTCTCAACGACTCCTCATATAGGATGCTTTAAATTTACCACAAAACTTGTGGAGTTCTATAAGGAACTCAAGAAAAAAAGGCGAGAACTTTGAAATTGTGCTAATATCTCTGGACGGTGAAGAAGAGTACTTCAAACAAGGTTTCGACACTATGCCTTAGTTAGCTCTACTTTTCAACGACAAGAGTTATGAAATACTTGCTCGATACTTTGAGCTTGATGCCCTTACGACATTGGTAATATTAAATGCAAATGGGAAGACTTTGAATCCTAATGTTGCAGAACTTACTGAAGACCATGGTGCTGAGGCCTACCCTTTCACACTGAAAAAGCTTGTTGAACTTGCTGAGATGGAGAAGGAAAAACTTGAAGCACAAACCTTGGAATCTATTTTGGTTTCGGGTGACAATGATTTTCTGATTGACAGAAGTGGTTCCAATGTATGAATTTAGTATTTCTTCGAATCGAGTTGAATTGGCCTTGTCTTAGGCATCACCAAATTACTCTTTTTTTCCTTTTACTAGATTTGGACAACATTTTTTTGTTAAAAGCTTCATGATATGAAACACTCCAATCCTTACTCTTTTTGTCACTAAAATCTTTTCAAAAAATTCCCAACAAAACCCAAAAACCGTTTGTATTCATTTTTAGAGAACGAAAGCCATTCCAATCCTATTTTTTGAAATTTCATCAGTTTTGAATAAAAGTGTGACTGGTCAATA
>BRYF01000007.1:19469932-19472432 GCA_030159135.1 Actinidia polygama
AATCATCTAAAAACTAAGACCAAAAAATTAGGACCACAAAATCGAATCAAAAAACTAGGGCAAAAAAATTAGTGTGATTGAATCATTTGTGTAGTATGGCAAGTCCCGTTAAGAATATAAGAATATAATGACTCTAACCTTTAATCTAAGTTTGTTAACTATTTACTTATAACTTGGTTGGAAGCCGGTAGCTGGGAACGTATTCCAAAAGATGGGTTGAGAGAAAAGACTCGTCGTATGATACGCCCAGATTATGCTCGGCAAATCTTCCACCCATTCGTCTTTGGATTTTTCCAATCGTCTTCAAGTTCCTCAGAATGGTTCTGTTGGTAACCTCTACTTGGCCATTTGCTTGAGGATGACCTGGCGAAGAGAAATGATGGGAGATGGCGAGATCCAAGCATAATTTTCTAAATTCGTCGTTCTCGAATTGTTTGGCGTTGTCCGAGATTATGACCTTGGAAATTCCAAACTGAAAAAGAATATTCCTTCATATGAAATTTTTGGCGTTCCTTTTTGTTATTTTGGCGAGGGGCTCTGGTTCGATCTACTTTGTGAAGTAGTCAATGGCGATGATCAAGAACTTTTTTATAAAGGAGCTGGGGGCAAAGGCCCAAGTATGTCAATTCCCTATTGGGCGAACGGCCATGGGCTGATCATTGGCACCATCTCGGTATGAAGGAGGTGACTCACCGGAGCAAACCTTTGGTATTTGTCACACTTTCTTGTGTATGTCACCGCATCATGCTCCATCCGAGACTAGAAGTAGACTTGTCGAATTGCTTTTCTTACTAGTGATCTTGCCCTGAATGATTTCCACATACACCTTCATGAATCTCTCTCGTCACGTAATCCGCTTCGTCAGGTTGGAGGAACCTTAGGAGAGGACTTAAAAAAGATCGTTTATATAAAATTCCTTGAAGAATGCAAAACTTTGCAGACCTGTATTGTATCCAGCGAGCTTGGAGTTTATCAATTGGTAATGTGCCATTCCGGAGATAGGCGATGATTTCGTCCATCCATGTTGGGTTTATTTCTGCTGAACAGACAGTTTTGGCGATCTCAATACTTGGATTGGGCAGGAATTCTAGAGGTACACTCATGTATAATACGAAATCAAATGTTGAGGCAAGGTTATCCAGAGCATCAGTCTTCCTATTCTCTTCTCTGGAGATCTAGTGAATGGTAAAGTATTTGATTTTCTTGGACATATTTTTGACTTCGTCTAAATAGGCCGCCATCTGAGCATCTTTGTCGAGGTAGTCTCCTTGAACTTGGTTTACCACCAGTTGCGAATCACTAAAGGCGTCCATGAAATCTACTCCCAATCCTATGGCAACTCTTAGTCCGGCAAGGAAAGCTTCATATTCGGCTTCATTATTGGTGGCTTTGAACCCAATTCATATGGCGTACTCCTCTGCTCGTCTAATGGAGTTTGGAGGACAAATCCTGCATCACAGCCATGCTGATTAGAAGATCCATCTACAAATAAATCCATCTGGCGAGATCCTCGTCTGAGTTCCGCACCTTTGGAGCTTCTACCTCGGGGGGAGTCGCATCTAGTTCTGGAGTAGCTTCATGTGTGGATTCACCCACGAAATCAGTTAAGGCTTGGGCTTTGATCGCCATTCTTGACCTATAATCAATGTGGAATTCACTCAGCTCAATAGACCATTTAAGGAGCCGTCCCGAGGTGTTAGGTCACTGGAGAATTTATTTCAAAGGTTGATCAGTCAGTACGGCGATGAGGTAAGTCTAGAAATAATGGCGAAACTTTCTGAAGGCTGTTAGAAGAGTGTAGGCAAGCTTTTTAATTTTCACATATCTGATCTTGGCTCCCATCAGAACTTTACTAACATAGTACACCGGTTTTTGAACTTAGTCCTCTTCTCGAATAAGTACGGCACTTACTACTGTTGGCGAGATGGAATGGTACACGAAAAGTTCTTCGCCTGTGGTAGGGACAGTAAGCAAGGATGGCGAGCCGAGATACTCCTTTAGCTGTTAGAACGCTTTCTCCGATTATTCTGTCCACTAGAAAGCTTAATTTTTTCTCAGGACCTTGAAGAATGGTAGGCACTTGTCGACTGACTTGGAAACGAATATATTAAGGGTAGCAACTTGCCTAGTTAACTACTGAACCTCATTGATATTCCTGGGCAAGCTCATTGCGAGAAGGGCCTGAATTTGATCCGGGTTTGCTTCGATCCCTCGCTTGGTCACCAAAGATCCCAAGAACTTCCCAGATGATACCCCAAAGATGCATTTGTAAGGATTTAACATCATCCGATTCTTTCGTAGGACGCCAAATGCTTCCTCCAGATGGGCGACGTGGTCAGCTGCTTTGACCCTTTTGACAAACATGTCATCAATATAAACCTCCATAGTTTTCCAATCAAATCTTTGAACATTTTATTTACTAGTCTCTGGTACGTCGCCCCAGCATTCTTTAGACCAAATGGCTTAACCTTGTAATAATACAGTCCTCTTTTCGTGATAA
>BRYF01000007.1:19537432-19539932 GCA_030159135.1 Actinidia polygama
TTAAACCCCACAAGATAACTCCCTTTACCTCTATTCCAAGCAAGAACAAGCTCCCAAACAATGGTGATGCCCAAAATTCGAATTGCTCCGATCCCAAACTTTATTGGCTCAAATCGAAGCCCTCGTTGTGTAGATAATCTTGCTCAAGAAATATCACTCAAACCTCACCTTAAATCACCTAGATCTAAGTTGTTGTTGTTTTTATACAAAACCTTAGAGAGAGAGAGAGGAAGAAGAAGAAGACCATAAATGCAAAATAAATATTTTTAGTAAATGCTAGCAATTTGAGTTAATTCAAGTAGTGGGAAAAGACTTAAATACCCTCCTTGGGCCTTGGGCTTTGCTTGGCCCAAGCACAAACTTAAATCAAAGTTAATATTGGGTCTTTTGGTGCTTGGCCCTTCCTAGTTTTTCCCTTAAACACGTACGCTAGACATCTCCATATTTTGTGGTGTTGTATAACTAGCCTTCCGACTAGTCCATAACTCTATGGGAGTATTTGGAACAAATTTAGTTGGAACTGAGTTTAGAATATAAGCCGCCATTTCTAAAGCATATTCTCATAGAAACTTTGGTAAATCAAAATAACTCATCATATATCTCACCATATTTAAAAGAGTCTGCTTTATTTTTTATGTCAAACCACTGAGGCATATTTGGTGCTGACAAGTGAGAAATTTTTTATTATGCAACATATACTTAACAAAATCACTAGAAAGGTACTCGACACACCTTGATCAGATCGAAGTGACTTTATGTTCTTATATAGTTGCTTCTCTGCTTTAGCCCAAAATTTTTAAAATTTTTCAATTGCCTTGAACTTACAATGCAACAAATAAACACAACCATACATTGAGTAATCATCAATAAAAAAAATGCAATACTCAAAGCACCCTTTGGCCCTAACATTTAGGGGTCAACACTTTTCTATATGAATTAAATGTAATACACTTTTGCATCTATTACCCTTTGTAGAAAAGGACCTCTTGGTCATTTTTTTTTCTAAACACAATGCACACGCAGATAAAGGTTGAATAATTAAAGAAGACAAATGGCCCTCTTTAACCAATCTATCAATCCTTTTTAAATTAATATGACCAAGTCTTAGATGTCAAAGATATGTTGGATTATTAGATGAAACCTTTCTTTTAAGTTGTAAGTTCTGTGATTTGTTATTCAATTCAGTGTCATGTATCTCATACATCTTAAGAGTAATTAAATAAATATTATCAACCAATTTTCTCGAGCTTATAAAAGATCTTTTAAATTTAATAGAAAATTTTTTACTAAATGAAATAAAATATCCTTATTTAAACAAAGCCAAAACTGAAATTAAATTTCTTTTTAATACTAGAGATAAATAAACAGTCATTTAAAATTAATATTTTATTTGAAGAAAATACTAATTTTACTACTCTTACAGACACTGCAACAACTCTTGCTTTCGAGCCTAGGTACGATGTAACCATTACTTAAGTTCGTGGTTTTCTGAAATCTTTACAATGTGTTATAAATGTCATTAGTTGCACCGAAATCTACACACTAGGTATTTGAAGTACTCGCAATAAATCTTACTTTCATAGTAAGTGATTCGGTTATACATGAGTTCTTTTTATATGTCAGATAGTTTGGACAGTTCCCCTTCTAATGATCCACAACCCCATAATGGAAACCCTTTCCCTTGGACTTTGGATTATTCACTTTATTCTCTTTTTCAATACCCATAAATGAATTAAAATTCTTATTAGGGTTACTTGAAACTTTTTTTTATCACTTGCCCTTTTCCTTGGGGAAAAAGGCTTGAAAAATAAAGTTTTTCTGATGGAGACTGTGGAATTTCAAACGACTCGACTGTAGTACATACATATAATACCAAAAATTCTTTTATGATCTAGTAGAGACTAATCTACATGATTAGAATCATACCCTCGTTGATTCCAAACAACAACATGTATCAGCTACGCGATCATAACCTCCAATCTTCTACTGTATTCCTCACACATGCCTTACTCTAGAGAGAATGAGCTCGCGGCTACTAGGGTTCTCCGAATACTTTTCTTTTCACAAAAACGTGAATCTTAGAATAATATCGTTGACCCTAGCTGCTATATAGAGCGCATATGTATATGCTATAACAGAGACCAAAGACTCAGTATGATTAGGCTTCCTACACAAATAAGGATTCATAATCCAACTGAGATTAATCTCTATTTATGTAAATTATAATTAAGTCTACTAAATTATTATAATTGCACATATTTTCATACCTGATTTATATTTTGAGCTATATTTTATTAAATGCTTATTTATCTCCCTACATTAAGATCACAGATACCCGTCTACTAAATTTAATTACTGGCAATTAAATTTAATAAACTTATTTAATTCCTTGAGACCTTTCACTTAACTTATTTGATATTTCGAATTCATAATTCACTTGCAGGGTTTGACATAATTAAAACTTATAAGCATCCTCAAGGGAGTATCATCAATCCTTATA
>BRYF01000007.1:19557432-19559932 GCA_030159135.1 Actinidia polygama
AAATGTCAAGAACTTGAGTTCATCATTATTTCAGGATTAAGAGTGAATTGCAAATAGAAAATGTAAAGATTTCATCATAAAATTACAATTTTACATGATTTATTTACTAACGATGATCTAGTTCAGTGTGTTCCATAATACACCAATACTTTATCCCAAAGTCACCTACTCTAGTGGTTGAGATAAAACATTATGTCATATAGAGGTTAACTGTATTATAGTTTTTGTAGATGAGACGTTTAAATTCATCACCGACTACGAACTAATTTAAAGTTTAATAAAATCAATGTTAATATCTCCCGTGTGTCAATCTCATTTTTACACATTTATCGTATCTCTAGATAATTAAGAGACATATCATCTCATGATATAACTTGACTGTTGGAGAGCCGTCTCGGGTAGCCATTTTCACTGTTTCTATCTTGCAAGCCCACCGTACGAAGTTCAGCCGTCGGAATCCGCCTGTTCTCCACCATTATTGTCTGTGTTCGATTTTCTCTCCATTCCCACAACCCCAGATATAGATGTTGATGCTGAGGATGCAAAAGAGGCAACCAATTTTGTAGTTATTGAGTTCTTAAAGTAGGAGGTTAAATGGTCTGGATTGTTTGAGGTTAATGTGAAATGGTTGAGGGAGAACTTTAGGACAGTAACTAACATCTTGGATCTTAATTAGAAAATGATTCTCTCTCTATATGATATTATGTGTGTATTAGGGTTATGCTAATAACTCTAATCTCACCTTTTCCTATCCTTCAAAAACTTTATTTTCTCTGGATTTTCCTGATGCTGAAATCCAGGAGTCTTAACTATTGTTGATTTTCTTCTTTGGACAGTCCACAAATGTTTGTCATCCCAAAGGCAAGAGGAAACGTCACCATAATGAGGCGTGGAAAGCTAAACGGCACAGGAGAATTGAGAAGAAGGCAACAGACCAAGATGACGAGATGTGCCATTGGCGATCCTTGGTGCATAGTCAAAAGAACACTTCCAGAGGCAGCCGTGGGTCCTCCCTATTCTTATTACAAAAACGTGGAGATGACTCCAACAGGGGTTTGGAGTACAATATCGCAGTTCTTATATGACATTGGGCCAGAATTTGCCGACTCCAAATACTTCTGTGCAGCAGCCAGAAAAAGAGGTTATATTCATAACCTCCCAATCCACAATAGGTTCCAGCTTCTCCCAGTCCCACCTCTCGCCATACACGAAGCTTTTCGTCTAACCAAAAAATGGTGGCCTTCACGGGACACGAGGACAAAGTTAAATTGCCTTCTGACTTGTGTTGGAAGTCCTAAACTTACTGAGAGGATACACAAGGCACTTGAAATTTCAGCTGGAGAGCCTCTTGTAAGCGCTAAGAAATATGTCCTTGAGCAATGCAAGAAATGGAACCTGGTTTGGGTTGGGAAGAACAAGGTGACGCCTCTTGAATCCGATGAGATAGAAATATTAATGGGGTTCCTGTGGAACCACACAAGGAGCTTCAGTAGAACTGACAGGTTTAAAACTCTTGGTAATGCTTTTCAGGTTGGACTCTACAGCGTGCCTTCTATAATCAGCACTGGTTTTTCTCATTGGATCTATCCTCACACATCGATTAAATTTGTCGCACGTTGATACTGTTGGATACAATCTTTCCGTCTTGAAGAATTTGTTCCCCACTGGCATTAATGTCCTATGTCTCTTCTCCAGAATTGGTGGAGCTGAAGTCGCATTGCACCGAATTTGGGTCCCTATGAAAAATGTAGTTTCTGTTGAGTTATCAGAGACTTGCCGGACCATTATGCAGAGTTGGTGGGATCAAACAAACCAGCAGGACAATCTAATTCACATTGCGGATGTGCAAGAGGTGACTGCCCACAGACTGGCTCAGTGGATCGATTCATTTGGCGGGTTTGATCTCGTGATAGGTGGGAGCCCATGCAATAACCTTACTGGGCGCAACTATGCGAGTAGAGATGGGCGTGAGGGAATGCACTCCTCCCTATTTTGTGATTACTTCTGCATTTTAGACCTTGTTAAGTCTATGACTAGTCAGAAATGACTGCACATACAGGCTGATTTGTATAGTTATTTTGTCGCATGTTATAGGAAGGTTCTAATTGTTTGCAAATTTCTGCACAATCTTTTCAATCTAGGTCATAACTAAGCTTACTTGGGGATTGGATGAATGGTAAGACTCTTGTACTGTGCTACAACTTAATACAACATCATAGACCCTCGGCTTGAAGGACGATATAGAAATGAAGCCCTATCTGTCCAGGAGGTGGCCTTGGCCATATTATTGTTATGCTTGACCAAGGATAGTTTTCTGATTGCTTGTCAGCTCCTAAATCATACACAAAGAAAGTTTCAATTATTTTGTATGATTATGTGGGAGTGGTGTAGAATTTCCATTTATGTTCTTTATGCATTTGTATTGTGTAAATAAGATTGAGCATGATCACTCTTTATTACAGAACTGTAAATGCCACTTGATTGCTGTGTTACATGTTCA
>BRYF01000007.1:19619932-19622432 GCA_030159135.1 Actinidia polygama
TTTTTAGGATTTTTTTCCGAATTTTTTTACTCTTGGGCTCGTCTTGATTAGAGGAATAAAAAACATTAAAAAATACAAAAAAAATGCTAAAATCTAAATTAATTAGTGACCTTTTTGCAAAAATGTGTGTATAAAAAACATTAAAAAATACAAAAAAACACTAAAATCTAAATTAATTAGTGACCTTTTTGCAAAAATGTGTGTGTGTGTGTGTGTGTGTGTGTATATATATATATATATATATATATATATATATATATATATATAAATATATTCGTATTTCTCGACTAACTAGAAAAGTTTAAAAAAAAGATTGAAAAGAACTAAACTAAAGGAGTTTCATAATTCAATTCAGTGCTTAAAATAGAATGTATTAAGTAAAACTGAATTAAGTTGACTTGGTAACCATATTGTACTCACTTAATATTTTAGTCTCTTAAAATGTAGACTAAAAACTTTAAAAAAATTAAGTAACTAGATAACCACTTAATTCTGACTGAATTTATAAATGCTTGTGCATAAGTATTGATGTGCACAAATACAACTTCACCATCACCACCAAAACACACCACACCAACACCAAACCTTCACCGCTACTCCATTACAACTCCCAACACCATTGCCACCACCACTACCAAACCTTCACCGCTACTACTACTATAAGCATCACCATCCCTCCACCACCCTCATTGCCACCACCTCCACCACTCCTACCCCCATTACCATGCCATCATTGCAGCCATCTTCACTATACTACCACCACCACCACTATCCATCATCATTCGAGTATTGACTAAAAAAAATTCAAAAAATTCTAGTAAAGGAAATATGCAAGATTTTAATTTTGAAGTGACAATATATATATATAATTTAATATATTGGACAAACGAGTATTGCGATTTCTAAAAATCCTCAAAAGAGATCGACACATCTATAAAATTGGAACATATAACTAATATTATCTATAGAAGAAAGTTTTTTCAAATTTTGGAATGGGGATTACCCTGTAACCTGTCAACACGTTTGGGTCTGTTCAGTTCAAAGTGTTTATTACAACTTCTAATTTTTACTTATAAGATAAAATTGTCTCTTATTCAATAATTGGCAAGTAGGTCTAATTTGATTTGAGCTTTTAGAGCATCTCCAACCCAAATCTCCAAGACTCCATTTTAAAGGCTCAAAATGTGACTTTTTTTTATTCAAAAGTGAATTTAAATGTTTTTCACTTTGTACATCATCTCCAACTTAAATCTCTATTTTTTTAAAACTCATCCATTTTTTTTTCCAAAAAATCTAAAATTTCTTTCAATCAGTTTTCACTCAAAATTTAAAATAATATATTTTTAAAAAAATATCAATTATATTTAATTTTGGTCTCCCAAAATAAAAATTTAGAGATGGGTTGAAATTGCTCTTAATGCCCACTCCATATTTTCCTAATGTACTTTTCATTTCTACTAGAAAGAAGTAATGACATTTCGATTTTTTAAAAAGCTTAGACACACATAGGGTGTTTTCATAATTTTCGCTTGATATTTATAGGCCAAAAATAATTTAAAATAGCTAAAATGAATTGATTTTTGAGCAGTTAAACTTTGATTTAAATTATACGATCCCAGAATTTAGACTAATTTTTTTTTTAGAATTCAAAATGAATGATTTAATTTTATTTAAATAATTTTTAAAACTCAACTCATGAAAGAAGATTTTCTCAGATTCAAATTTCAAAATATCAAACGTATCCACACTTCACCATGATTGAAATTTTCACCATCGTGTGCTTTTTCTTCTTCTCCACTTTTTTGTGTAAGAAAAAAACTTTCAAAAGGTAAGAACTAACAACCCATCATGCTAAAAGGTGAGGCGACTGGTATGGTTCAATCAGCACTTAACGCGTGGAAAGGAGTACAAAGATTTTCATCAATGTCAAGTAATCTTCTCTTATCTCCTCTGGTTTGGTAGTAACATGTATGGGCCCAAAACAACTAGGACTGAGTTTGATTGCTTAAGCACTATGGTTGATGTAAGTGTATACGTCAAAGATCTTGTCAAAACCAAACAGTTGAGAATTGACAGATGTGACTTTTTCGTGGTGGAGTTGGGCACCAACCCTTCTTTCCAAGTTTCAGATATTATTTTTTGTAAATTGTATCCTCGGATTGAATTCAATATTTTGCATCATTTCAATTTTTAAGATAAATTTTGGCATTTTAGTATTTCTGGGCTAAATGAGTTTCTCCTCTCGTTCATTTACCGATTACCTGCACCAAAGATACCTCTGATGCCATAGTTGATGCCAGAGGAGTCAGTAAATTGCTATGATGGAGAGTATCAAAAAATTCCTTGTGTGATTTATCCACCATAACAAAATATTTAGACTCTTTCTCTCACTATCTGTTAAAAAATCACTAAAGCATGTATCTTAGTATTTCAAAAGTTCAGTGCGTAATGAAACACTAGTGTGTTTACCTACTAATGTTAGTTATTGCCTCGTATGACA
>BRYF01000007.1:19674932-19684932 GCA_030159135.1 Actinidia polygama
CACGTACAACTTCCTCTACCACCCACAAACATGCCTTATGGGCATGATTAGGTCAGCCGCCTACTCACTGACATGGGAGTTGGCACGTCCACATATGTCCCAAGCTACGCTATAAAATGAGGCAGATTCTCTCTCTTATGGGTAATTGATTGTCTCTCTCTTTTACTTTCTCTTTCTAGAACCAGAACTTAAGAACTCTCTCTATGGCCCTATTGTTTTCTCTGGTCATTGACTTAACCGTCAAAGAGACGTCCCTGGAACAAGTCTAGGTGGTCAGTTGTAGTATTGCATGCTCAGTCGAGCAGAGCCCAAAACTACCAGAAACTTCCTTATGCCACCACTTTGTCTACATTCGATTTTCTTCGACCCACAATTGGCGGTGTTTGTGGGAAATTGACTCCAAACATGGAAAGATTGGTTCCGATGGTGTCCAAAAGCAACAACGGTAGTATAGGCAGCCGGCACGCCGTGGGCAAGTTCCCTCTTGTGCTAAGAACTCCAGTGGTGAAGGGAACAAAGCTCATGGCCGATGCTCAGAGGGCGGCAGTGGGCCCATTTGGACAAAGGCAAGTGCAGCTATACCCTATTAGCAGCGAATATTATCAAGACTGAGCCATGAGGCACATGGAGGCAGAAATGGAAGAGATGAGACAAATATTGCTTACAAACAACTTAAGGCTTCCTGTCAACAAGGTAGGCTAATTGTTGTCCAAGGTAAGAGCAGTCGGGCGAGACGTATTACCTCAAGGCACTTTGAAAGGAAAAAGGGACATGTCGAATTATGAAGAGGTAGACAATCATGGCGACAACCAAACTGTGGCTTCAAGCAAGTGAATGGATCCACCGAGTTGAGTTGCTTTTGGCGTGGACTTTTGCGATGCGCTAAATGCCAAACGAGGTAAGGAAGAAGGAGATTTGAAGGTCAAGCTTGCGACAAAGGCAGCTGCAGCGGGGAGATCAGTCCCTATAACGAGATAGGTGGCCAAGATCCTGAGATCAATGCATGCAGAGCAATTACTCCAGAGGTACAATACCCCTTTCACACTCGAGATTGAAAGAGCAAAACCTCCAAATAAGTTCAATTTGCCCAAATTCACAATGTATGATGGAAAATCAAACCTGAGGTCGCACATGAGCCACTATAGACAAATGATGGTGTTATGGAGTCATCACGATAAGCTGATGTGTAGGGTATTTCTCTATAGCTTGGGCGACCTCTAGATGAAGTGGTTTGAGAAGATTCTACCTGGCTCCATAGAGAGATTTGTTCAATTGCTTGAGTCCTTTGTAGCTCGGTTCGTCATCAATACGAAAGCATCCAAGGGCATAGGCTCGTTTCTCTTTATCCGTAAAGGGAGGAACTAGGCACTCAGAAACTATAGTAGAATATCTTAGGAGCTACACAACAAGATTGTTGATTGCTCAGAGGAGTTTGATGTGGTCAGATACAAGCTTGGGCTTACACTCTAGGAGAAATTGTGGGATGATTTAACATTAGATCCACCGACCAAGCTACCCGACTTGATTTATCATGTGGAAAGGTATGCCAGTTGGAGGATGATGTTAAGTAAGCTGAACGCTTGGGAGCAACGACTTCCCATTGAAGGAGCTTGTCCAAGCGATGCAAGGAAAGCGCGAAGGAGCACAAGGGCCGAATAAGGCAGTGAGTCCATACGTTTTTCATGAAACTAATTTACAAACTCCTAGCATGAATCTAAGATAAATTGTACTATAAGAAATCACTCTCGATGGGAGGGGATCCAAAGGAGAGGAATCAGAGATGGAAGTGTGCCTATCACAAAGAAAGAGAAAACAAAATTGAGAACTCCAAGGCCTTAAAGTTCTTCCTGGATAAGCTCATATAAGTTGGGCACTTGTAGAAGTATGTTAATCAGGAGAAAACAAAGGCAAAAGAAATTGAGATTTGATCGGGAAAGAGAAAAAATGGATGATGCCATGGATGATGATCTCTACGCTGACACTATTCACATGATCGTGGTCCCCAGACCCTGAGCTTAAGAATAGGATACGGGGGGAGATCCGGATAATCAAACAAATGCATGAGGTCCTCTCTATTCAACCAGTGGCTAAGAAGTCAAAGTAGAGCTCACTTGAGACTGGAAGCATCATATTCACCAAGTCTGATCTGGTGTAGGTCCAACACTTCCACAATGATCTCTTGGTCATCCAGTTGTTGATTTATAATTATAACGTTAAATGGATTTGGGGTGGATTCCAAAAGCTTGGTTGAGGTGATTTATTATGATTTGTTTAACCAATTGAAACTAACTTAGGATGATCTAAAGCCTGCTCGAGCTCCTTTAGTCAGGTTTAATGCTCAGGCTCATTTGCTCCTAGGAACTATAACCCTCAAAGTCCGAACTGATTCACAAGAGCTAGAGACCGAGTTTGTAGTTGTTGACATTCAGTCTCCCTATAACACTATTGTTGGATGAGATTGAATTCACGGGATGAATGAAATTGCCTTCACACTACACCAAGTCATCAAATTGGTCACCTCCAAAAGCGAGATCATGTTGCAGCAAAGCAGTGCTACATGGCCATGATAAACACTAAGACAACAATGAAAAAGATGCAGTTGGTGGAGAAGGAGAGGGAAGTGTTTGAAGATGTCGGCCGAATCCCCAAGGAGAAAGAAATTTAAGATCTTGTTCGTTATGAGCTCGATAAGCCAAGCTAAGACCATGAAAGAACAGGGAAGAACTGAGCTCATTGAGTTTCTAATAGCAAACTTTGAAGTGGTCGCATGGAACCCTACGAGATGCCTAGAATTGACCCAAACTTTATCAGGCACGAGCTTAATGCCATGCCCGAATCTCGGCTTGTCAAGTAGCGAGGTAGGAGATCGGGGGTGAAACATGTGGACGTTGTAATCAAGGAGGTTGATAAGCTGAATTAGGAAGATGCAATAAGAGAAATGCTCTACCCGAGTTGGATGTCCAATACAATGGTTGTAAAGAATAAGAATAGTAAATGGAGAGTTTGCGTTGATTTTAAATGTCTCAATCGAGCTTGTCCCAAAGACTATTTTCCCTTTCCCAAAATTTATCAATGGATTCTACCTCAGGGCATGCTCAAATGAGCTTTTTAGATGCATACCAAGGTTATCACCAGATAGCAATACACGGACTAAATCAAGAGAAGACAACTTGTATCACTCCACGAACGGTATTTTGTTACAAGGTCATGCCATTTGGGCTAAAGAATACTGGGGCCACTTACTAGAGCATGATCACCAAGATGTTTGGACATCTTATGGAAAGCACCATAGATGACTATATCGATTACATTGTGGTCAAAAGTAAGGAGGAATAAAACCATCTAAGGGTAGGTAAGTAACAAAAGTTGAGACTGAACGTAGGTAAGTATGCCTTTGGAGTTAGCTCGAGCAAATTTCTGGGAAACTTAGTCACTCCACGAGGGATTGAAGTAAACCAAGAACATACTGTGGCTATAAAAGAGCTGGAGAGTTGAAGAACTATGAAAAAGGTTCAAAATCTTACCGATACCACCCCTTTTTCAACTCCTTCGCAAGATCGAGAGATGCTGTCCAAAATCTTAAGTTTGAATGGAGAGATAAGTGCGAGCTCACGATCCAATAGTTTAAAGAGTACTTGACCAAACTGTCATTTCTCTCTACTTTAAAAAACGGAGAGTTACTCCCCGTCTACCTCCCCGTCCCTGAGTACACCGTTAACTCGGTGTTGCTAAGGGAAATAGATGGTGAGCATCTCCCAATCTACTTTATTATGAATACATTTATGGATTGCCAAATAAGATACCCGACGTTGAAGAAACTAGTTTTGCCTTGGTACTTCGAGAAAGCTCATGCACTACTTTCAAGCTCACCCAATACCAATATACATTGAATTCTCCTTAAAGAATATGCTAATAAAGGTAGACTTGTCTGGGAGATTATTTAAATGGGCTATGGAGCTCAAACAGTTTGACATTAAATTTCTTCAAAAAGAAGCAATTAAGTGCCAAGTTTTGGCTGATTTTGTTGTTGACTTTTCATCTCGAGTTTTGAGTCCAAAACTAGGCGGAGAGCTCGGTAAGAACTTCAGCTGATAGCTGAGGCAATAGTAACTCCTAAGCACATCTCTGAGGTCCTAAGGTTTGTAAAAACCACCTCATATTGATCTATCAAGGGTTTGGAGGATGTATGTGGATGGAGCCAAAAACAACTTAGGTATAGGTGCAGGCGTGGTACTAAAAAGCTTCGAAATGGCAATTTTTGAACTTCCTGGAAACAAACAATGAAGCAAGGTACAATGCCTTCATTGCAGGCCTAAAATTCGCCAAGAAGTTGTAGATACCCGAGCTACATAGCTTTAGTGATTTAAAGTTGATAGCCAATTAAGTCACTGGGGAGTACGAAGCTCGGGGGACTAAAATGGTAAAATACTTAGCAGTGGCAAAACTTCTTCTGAAAGGGTTCCAAGCTATTAAAGTAGAACAAGTGGGAAGAGATCTGAATTCACATGCAAACACACTTGCAAGCTTGGAGAGATCGGATGAGTAATTGTAGTGGATTTTATTCTGGTTTTGAGCTATGAGACTCGTCCAGAGTCTGTCTTTTGTAACACAGAGTTAAGCCCGAGCTAGAAGGACTCAATCAACGATTTTGTATGCCATGACAAGTTTCCAGAGAATAAGAGAGAAGCACACCAACTCCAAGGTTAGATTGCGTATTTCTGGATTTTTCCAACAGGGAACTTGTACAAAAAATCTTACATGGAGCCATATCTGTTATATGTCTACCCGATCTTGGTGGAGGATGGACTTTCTGAAATTCATGAGGGATTTTGTGGACTACATTATGGGGGAAGATTGTTGGTGCACCGAACTCTATCACAGAGGTATTGTGGCCTTACATGCAAAAAATGTCCAATTGTATGTTTGCAAATGTGTGAAATGTCAACTCTTTTCCCCCCTTATCCATCAACCAACTAGAAATTTGACCCCCCTTACTATCCCATGGCCCTTTGCACAATGGGGAATGGACATAGTAGGGGTACTTCATCGATCTATGAAAAATTATAAATTTCTAATAACCACGATTGACTACTTCACAAAATGGGTTGCAGCTGAATTGTTTGCCCAAATAAGAGAAGTTGACGTGAAAAAACTCATACACAATAATATTCCATCTTAGTTTGGCATCCTAAGAGCCTTAGTGTCAAAAATGGAACCCAGTTTGTATGATAGAAGGTTAAGAAGACGTTGGACGAGCTGAAGATCAAATTTTACAATTCAAATCCAAGCTACCTGCAGTTCAATGGGCAATCTAAGAAATCCAACAAAATAATCATGAATGGAATCAATAAGAGGCTTGAAAAAGCCAAGGGCAAATGGGTCGAGGAGTTACCGAGTATGTTGTGGGCTTACTGAATTACACTACGGAAGGCAACAAACGAAACAACTTACTCTTTAGCTTCTGGTTTTGAGGCCTTAATCCTGTTGAAGGTTGAGTTCCCACAATCTGAACTGAAACTTACGATGACGAGCATATCTGAAGTACTAGCTTAGGACCTCAACTTAGCTAACAAAAGAAGAGAGAATGCACTGATACAGATGGCAAGCTATCAACAACAACTCACCAAGTTGTATAACCAGAAAGTCCAACTTAGTGAATTCATGGTTAGTGATTTAGTCTTGAGGAAAGTTGTTGGAAACATCAATGACCCAGTGTACAGGAAGCTTTGCCCAAACTGAGAAGGCCCATACAAGATCGTTAAGCTTGCTAGCAAAAGTGATTACAACCTCGAAGGCTTGGAAGGCAAGAACATTTTTTGACCTTGAAATTCCAACAACTTAAGAAAATTCTATC
This sequence comes from Actinidia polygama, assembly GCA_030159135.1. Classification (NCBI taxonomy): domain Eukaryota; kingdom Viridiplantae; phylum Streptophyta; class Magnoliopsida; order Ericales; family Actinidiaceae; genus Actinidia; species Actinidia polygama. Next base: position 19,680,787 of record BRYF01000007.1, read on the forward strand.
AGTGATTATATAATTACCTACTATTGCTCTGAACTATCATTCTTGTAAGGTTGTAGCAATTTTTGATCAATACAATCCCTTTTAGTTCGGAAATTTTGTTATTTTATTTTGTTCCACTTCATTTCAATTGAATTACTCAAACGTTTTTAAAACTTAAGAAATTATTCTAAGTGTTGATGCAAACTCAGATGTACCTCGGTCGAAGAGAAATTTCTTTTTCCCATTTCATTTTTTTTGTATGTAGAGTTTCTGTAAGTAATGCAAATGCTTCTAAAGCCAAACTATAAGTGAAAATGAGATGCAATCCTAATTTGTTTGAGCACCGAGCTCAGGATTTCCTAAACTTAGCGTGAAACTATTTGCTGAACTACTCAAACATCGAGTTTGAGATATCCTAGCGCGAGAATATTCGCCAACCTATTTGAGCACCAAGCTCAAGGTGCCCTAAAACTCAATGGCAATTCAAAAGTTGAACAAAATTCAACTAAGGCATGCAAGCAAAAAGTGCAAACGAGCTAAAAAGAAAGTGCATTCATCCACCATGTAGGAAAAATAAAAGTTTGCCCCGAACGACAAAAGTTAGGTATATTTTTTTTTAAAAAAGGGACATTCCCCGATATTAAAACGAGCTCAACTCACCGAAGAATCATTATGGGCATTAATAGCATCCCCACCTTTAGTGTTCTCTCCATCCTCGTCAGCATATGCCTCAGCCCTATCGGGATAAGTGGCAGGAGAGTTGTCAGCATTTTCTTCACCGTCCTCTAGCGCACCCTCTTTCATATACTCTTCATCATTGAAGCTTGGGAGGTTGAGGGAAAGGTAAGGAGCAAGTGCGGGCGGATACATGGGGACACGGAGCCAGATTAAACCAGGCTTCGTTGGAATCTTCGATTCCAAGCTCAATTAAGAAGGCAGTATGACCCTTCATGAAGGCGATGACTTTGTCATCCTTGACAATTCTAACGTAGTAGTCATTGGCCCAATACCAACCTCGGTCAAAGGAGAGCCTATACTTTGTTCCTCGTGTAGCCTCTAGCTCCTTGGCCCGCTCCAAAAGTTGTGTCGGCGCCTCTTTCTCCTTAATCAAATCATTAGCAGCCTTCGAAAAATTGGTTGTTTTCCTTTTCATATCATTCTCTTGAGAAGTTGTTTTATTTTGGGCTTTGCACAGCTCATTAGCGCACTTCTCTTCTCGGTAAAAACTCTTCACAGCCCGTTGAATAACTTGTTACAGCAAGTCGAGAAGTTAGAAAAGACCAAGTGTTTGCCAAAATCAGCTAGAAGGTAAAAACAAAGTAAATTCTCACCTTGACCCCCTACATTATAACAAATTTTTCATATTGCTTTCCATCCTCCTTCCCCATATCGACTAGAAGCGTAATTACCTTAGAAATGGCAAGGAGTTTGGAAACTCTTTGCACTCTCTTTGACCATAACCCTCTTACCGAGCTCACCGAGACTAAGCTCATGGTTCAAAGACTCATCCAGATGGGTAGAGCCATACAAAGAAGCTTTGGCCGAGTTGACACCAATGTCAATGTGACGGGCCTTCTTTCGAGTTATTGATCGGCATGCCTCTTCCTTTTGTCCTTAGACTATTTTGGACGGGAAAAGGAGACATCTTGAATGATAGCCGGAGTACTGGATGGCGCGCTAGTCGACCGAGACAAAGTGGGGGGCATCGGGACGCATACTTTTCACATTAGGGGGCATCATTTTAGTGGAGCTTGACACCTCAACTTCTTCTTCTTCTTCTTCTTCTTCTTCTTCTTCTTCTTTGTCAACCTCTCCTTGATAGGACTGTTCAACCTCCTCCTATAGAACTGCCTGGCGATGAGCGAGTAGGACTTCAACTACCTCGTCATCTGAGCTCGAGACAAGAACCAAGTCGTCAATGACCAAATTTTACCCGAAGGATCGTCATTTTACATCGGTCTGATCTAGCCTTAAAACGATCGTTGAAACCTATAAGACCAGTTACTGAGCTATGAGAACGAATCATTAAAGAAGATGCAAAAAGCGACTAAAGACTACAAAATGCGTACGCATAGAAATAGGAAACCCTTATCATCCTCGACACAACTATTTCGCCTAGGAAAACCCAATAGCATGTCATCACCGAGAAAAAACTTCCAGTTACCAGTCCCCCCCAAAATGAACTCGTCTAAATACAAGGCCTTACTTGGGTTTTCCAATACCAACCTAGATTGGGGCTCCTTGCTATTTTGAATCATTAAATAATGGTTTCTGGAGTAGGTGCCAAACTCAGGATCATGCTTCGGCCTGACCACGTTATATATGTTCAAAAAATCCATGGCCGAGAACGGTAGCTTTTTCTGTTGCATAAGAGCATCAACTAAAAGCACGTTCCGCACAAAGTTCACTAACATATGCATAAAAGTAAGGCGACAACGAGCCATTGTTTCCTTTAAAATTAGGCTTATGGGGAATTAAAGATCTACCTAGTGGATAAGCCAAATCTTGACCGAGATGTGATCATCGTTACCTTCAACTATGGCAACCACCTTGTGTGCCCCAAGGACCTGTATGTGTAGATAAGGTGGGATCTCGGGATCCCTCCTAAACCTAGCCATGGCCCTTGGACTATTAACTAATGCCAAGCTCGATTAGATTCCATGTGTTTTGAAGAAAAACAAAGTCTAGTCAGTCCGAGCTATTAACCTAGTTCAGGTCTATCGTTGTTAATGTACTAGGGTAGAGCTAGCCGAACTGCTTGCGAGTCTCAAACTCTACCCAACACAACCTAAAGTTGTGCACTAACAAAACTACAAAGTGTAATAGGGGAGAGCTAAGCCGTTTAGATGGTTATGTGTCCTATCACAATCCAAATGACTTGGGGCCAAAAACCTAACCCTAATGCACCAAACTAGTTTCGTTTTACGAGGTTCAGGCACATAAACACTAACTCACTACGTTTCTAGTAGAAATGGATGGATATAAGGCTCTAAGTTGTTCGTCGTATAGGAAACTCAATAGTCGTTCACCAATGGCAAACGAGCAGTTGCGACATATTCATAGTCATAATTTCAAATTTTCAAAGCCAGATTTATGCTATGTGAACTAACAATTCAAGTCAAAGGCTTGCACCTTAACTAGTTTTGAAAAGATTAAAGTCACTCAAAGCGAAGAACGTGACGAACATTCTGGAAATTAGAAAAGGATACTTACCGTGATTGTTCGAAAAATGGTTACAAACGACTGTGATTATGACGACAACGACGATAATGTGATGGTTGTCTTCGCTCCCAGAAGTGAATTCCTAACCGCAAGTGTACGTGTCGTGATATAGTAATAAACTCGAAGTACGAGTATGAATCCCACGAGGAACAGTACCAAGGTGAAAATAAGAGAACTAAAACAGTCGACTTAATCCTAACGTGACCCTAACTGATACTTTAAAAAGAGAAAATAAAAATTAATTTTTTTAGGTTTTGAATGATTTAAAGTAATTTTAAATTATGAAAGTAATAAAACTAATTTGAACTAGATAAGAAAAGGGACTCGGAATCAATTGATCCAGTCAACGGGTTTCTCGGAATTTCAATGGAGGCGTAATATAACTTAAATCCTTCGACTACGTCATGAGTTTTGTATTCGGAAGATTTAACGTTGAAACCAAATATTCTTACTTACTTAAACTTCTAAATAAATCTGGTTGTTATAATCATGGTTGTGCATCATCAATCCGAATAACGAATATGTCGAACTCAACTCATGCATAAACGTTACAAGGCAGCGTATATACTAAGTATGACAATCGCACATATACGTTATAAAACATAATATGACTCCCAAGTTTTCGAAAGTATTTAGAATGTAGAAGAAGAAGAATAAAAATTAAAAAGATCTAACAGTGAAAGTAAATACCTCCATTATTCATCATCGATTCCCGATTGACGTTCACTTTCGATCCCAAGTTAAAAGAACTAGCCACTCATGGCTATGAAAAATAAATAACTTGATATTGAATGCATTCTAATGAACTGAATCTAAAACTAATGAAAAGAATTGACAAACTTGAATTAAAGATAAAATTACGTATGATCGAACAAAAACCGTAAACTAAAGTAATCAAAGCTTTGAGTTAAATGTAAAAATTACAAGAATTAATGAAAGATAATG
>BRYF01000007.1:19702432-19709932 GCA_030159135.1 Actinidia polygama
GGTATTTTGATTTGACATTTTGCGAAAAGAAGAAAAAATGCAATAATTTGAGAATCTCTTGCCACCCATGAGAGAGTACAAAGTCTTGTGAAATGGGTGCGGTTACATTTCTCTAAAAATTGTGCATAGTGCGTCCAAGTATATAACATTATCACACTAAATCATATCATTCATTATGAATACCATAAAAAGTCATAACATTTACCATAATAATCTTATACTATTTTTAACATACACACTCCGCGATATTCAATACAACTAATTGTAATATTTTTACGGTACATATAATGTGTACTATACATTTTGCCTGCTAAAATTTACCTATATGCAAGCAATCATTATACCTATTATCACAGGGTCAATTTTCGGACTCAAAATTTACCTGTGATGGCACTAAGCTCAAACAATTAGTCTTTGCCAAAATAACCACAAACACATACACAAACATTTAAGGTTCAATGAAACAGAAATAACACAATATTTATGGGTCAATCCAACATTTTTATTGCAACAACAATACAAGGAATATGTCAAGGTTTCTCTAGGCAAGAACACCAACTATGCCTTAGAAATCAGCCTTTATGTTTTTCTCTTTCTATCTGATTTTTGTATAGACTTTTGCCTAATTTATATACAAACACAACAGTTACAAAATACACATAACATGCCACATATTTTGGCAGTTGGGGCAAGGGGAAAATTTATCATAACACCATCCTATCACATGAGCAATCCGCAACTACTCGTAGCCCCTTTGGACAAGTGTCTTCCGATACAAGTTCCTTCCCTAATGTGCATCCAAGTGTCTCCAGACACCATTTCTCCAATTGTTCTCTCTACAGAATCAAATTGTTGAGAACGACTAAGTTTTGCCAACTCAGCCCAATCCTGACTGCCTTTGCCAAGTTTTGCCCAACATCACTACCGTTGTTCACAGCCCACATTATTCGCATTTAGGCATTGCTCCACTTCTGCCTTGCATTTGCTTCAAAGCATCACTGTCTTAAACATACATCATCTTGTCAAGGTATGCCTTCCTCATGCCTTTGCCATCAGGTTTTAGAACGGACACCAACTTATACCCAAGTCTCAAAACTAGGGTAGTAACAGACTACCCCACCCCCACCTAAAGAATCTGAAATCCTCATCGGTATTGTCTCTTCTACACGAATTGCATTCAGCAATTACAGTGGATTGACTTTAATTATATCTGAATTAGATATTTCCCTGCTTCCATCATCAACAACGGCATTCAACGTCTCACGCTTAGGGAAATCCTTTGCCCGATGCGGCCTGTCACAAATAAAACAACCCTTGTTCGTTTGGCCAGTCTTACTATGTGAATCATCTGCCTTTGGTTTGAATTTTGAACTATTGTCTTTCCCATTTTTTCCTCCAGACTTGTTCTCTTTGAACTCCGAAGTCGAGAGATTGCCCAACTTGTAGTCGAGCAAATCATCCACAGCTGCTATTGCAATGGACAGATCTTTCACGCCCAAGCAACGCAACTCCAACTATGCCTAATTCTGCAATCTATCCATAAAATTGAAGAGTTTGTCTTCCTCTGATACGTCTCTGATGTCCAATAACAATGAACCAAACTCTTTAACATTATCTCTCACTGAGTCGTATGTCTCAGGCCTCACAGTGACTCCCTTGCAACCCACGATAAATTGCAAGGCAAGAGAGATTCAATTCCTTCTTCAGTATTCCCCATGTCTCAACCACGGGACCTGTCTTATCACTCGTTCAAGTCTCCGGAGAGATGCATGCTAGTGATCAAAACTTTCTCATCATCTGAAATGCAAGCAGCCTTGAAATACTATTCCATTTCCCTTTGTGAGAAACGTCGAGGCCATGTGCATTACCAGCGACAGTCTTCTTTAGAAGTGAAATTTCCAATTTCACATCATTGAGTCTTTCCTTTAGTGCTCCCAACAGCGTCATCATGTCATCCAACATTTCTGAAAAACGTGTTGGAGACTCCACAAAATGTTTTTCATGGGACTCCTTCAAGGACAAAAAGCCATCTGCCACTGCATCTAATCAATTTGCAAACGAACGAGTCTCATCGGGACTGGCGCCCACCAAGGCTTCCAATCGCGTCATCCTTTCTCAAACCAAATCCAATCCCCCAACCATTTGAAAGGTAAACTCAATTTCATAGGATAAACCGTGCTCAAACCGCGCTCTAATACCAATTGTCACAGGGTCAATTTTTGGACTCAAAATTTTTCTACAATGGCACTAAGTTCAAACACTTAGTCTCAGCCAAAATAACCACAAACACACATACACGTTTGAGGTTCAATGAAACAGAAACAACACAAAATATTTACGGGTCAAACCCAATATTTTTATTGCACCAACAATACAATGAATATGTTAAGGTTTTCTCTAGGCCAGAACACCAACTTTGCCTTAGAAATCAGCCTTTATGTTTCTCTCTTTCTATCTGATTTTTGTATAGACTTTTGCCTAATTTATAACTCTATTCTAAAAATTGGCCTAGGCGGCTGCCCAGGCGCTAAGAGGGAGCATACCGCCTCGATTAACTACTAATCGGTCCATTAGACGGCTAACTCAATTAATCAGTGCCTAGGCAGAATTAATTGGAGCCTAGCGCCTAAGCAGGATTAATTGGAGCTTAGAACCTAGGCGGAATTAATCAGAGCTACAAAGCAATTAATGTGCAGCTTGCTCAACTATTATGACAGTGATTCACATCTACGCGATCACATCATTGTTTTATTGTAGAATGACTTCTCGGTGAGACGGACGAGTTTGCTACGTCGTTCACGTTATGTGAAGAACCATCTATCATCAATAGGGTCATTGAGGCACAATAGCAAGATGTGGAGGCAAAGACGATTTGCGACCGTATTTCTAGAGGTGTAGGACCAACAGATTGGGTTTTACACATGGATCAGGGTTTGAGGTATAAGTCTGGATTGTTTGTACCATTGTCTAGTAAAAATGACGTATTTCGTGAGTTTCATCATTCACGACTTGCAGTTCATCCGGGAGGGAAGAAGATGTATCATGATTTGTGTCGCCAGTTTTGGTGGAGACGAATGAAGAAAGATGTTGCGTTGTTCATTTTTAGATGTTTGACTTATCAACAGATGAAAGCCGAACATCAAAAACCGTCGAGTTTGCTACAACCATTGCTAGTTACAGAGTAAAAATGAGAGCATATTACTATGGACTTCGTTATAGGTTTGCCTAGATTGTCGAAAGAGCACGACATCATTTGGGTCATAGTCGATCATTTGACTAAATTCGCGCATTTCCTTGCAATTCGTCTGTCAAATTTGGTAGAGGATCTTGGAGTCATTTACGTTTTTAAAATCGTTCGACTTCACGGAGTTCCGGTATCTATCGTTTCAGATAGAGATCCGCGTTTTACATCACTCTTTTGGAAGGGGATCCAATTTACTCTTGGTTCGAATTTGAGGCTTAGCACGGCGTTTCATCCTCAAATCGACGGGCAGTCTGAGCGTACCATTCAAATTTTGGAGGACATGCTTCGGGCGTGTATACTTGATTTTGGGGGATCATGGGAGAATCATCTACATTTAGTAGAATTTGCGTATAACAATAGTTATCAGGCGAGCATTGGGATGAAACCTTTTGAGGCGTTGTACGATAGACCATGTAGGTCGCCCGTTTGTTGGACCGACGTTGGGGAGTCAGCACTTGCCAAGTCGGATTGGGTTCGGGATACCACTGAGAAAGTAGTTTTGATTAGGAAGCATTTACTCACGACGCAGAGTCGTCAAAAGAGTTACGCCGACCAGAGGAAATGTCACTTGGAGTTTAATGTGGGAGATCATGTATTCTTGAAGGTTTCACCCAAAAGGGGATTAATGCGTTTTGGGAATAGCAGCAAGCTATCGCCAAGGTCCATTGGGCCATTTGAGATTCTAGATCGTATTAGGGCCGTGGCTTATCGACTTGTTTCGCCACCGAGGTTGACCAATGTTCACAATGTGTTTCATATTTTCATGTTGCGGAAGTATGAGCCCGCTCCTTCACACGTTTTGGATTGGGAGGAATTGACCATCAACAAAGATGTCACGTATGACGAGCGACCAATTCATGTATTGGACACGCGAGACCAAGTGCTTAGAGGTAAAATCATTCCATTGGTGAAAGTACTATGGCTTCATCATGGCATGGAGGAGGCTACGTGGGAGCATGAGTCCGAGGTTTTCGCAAAATATCCAGATCTTTTTGAGACATCTGGTACATTTATCTAATTTTGTGAACGAAATTTCTTTAAATGGTGGAGGTTGTAAGATTTCAAAATTTTCTTGTATAGTTACGAATAATTATGACGTCAAAATGCCATATGTGTATATATATATATATATATATATGTACATATATATATACATATCATTATGAGCTTTGATAAGTTTGGGGCCCACTTAATTTAATTGGGTCTATGTGTATTTAAATTGGGCTTTAAAGAGGGATGTGGAAGAAATTGGGCCAATTATTTGGACCCAAGTTGATTTGGATTTGTGCTTTGGCCAAGCAAAGCCCAAGGCCCATGGAGGGTATTTGTGTCGTTCTACCTTATTTTAACCTAAATCCATTAATGCTAATATTTATGTTGCATTTAATCCATCTTCATCTTCTTCTCTCTCTTTTCTCTCTCTAGGGTTTTGATCTCAAATCCTTTAGCTAGGATTTGAGTGTGCTAAGGTGAGGTTTGAGTAGAAATTCTTGTGGAAAAATTATCTACTAAACGGGTGCTTCAATTTAAGCCAAGAAGGTGTGATATCGAAGCAAATCGGAGTTTTGGAGCATCACCATTGTTGTGGGAGCTTTCATAGCATTCATTGAGGTAAAGGGGGTTATCTTGTGGGTTTTAATATTAGTTTGTTGTTAATAGCTTATATAAAATTTACTGAGACATTATTTTGAATATTAAACATAAAATGCAAACACTTGATTTATAATGGAAGTTGTAAAGGGGGTTTTCTTGTGGGGTTTTACTTTGGGTTATTATTAAAGGCTTATATATAGCCTATTGAGGCATTAAATTGAGTATTGAATTTGAAATGGAAATATAAAGTTTTAAAAATCTGGAATTTTGACACGCTGGATTAAAACCTAGAACTTAGGATGACAACTTAGATCGACCTATCTTAACTTAGGTCATCCCCAAATCATTCTGATCAAACTTAAATCGACCTAACTTCACTTTAGGTCGTCAGCAAATCCTTCTGATCAAACTTAGGTCGTCAACTTAGATCGACCTAACTTCAACTTAGGTTGTCAACTCCAGTTGACCTAATATGTGACATTTATAGCTGATTTGGACTTATAAATTTGAAAATAATTTTGAGTATGACACGCTAGGATATACCGAAATAAGATGGCTTAGATTAAACTAAGATTAAAAGTCCTATATGGCAACTACATGACGGTAGGGAAAGCCTCCCCTTCGGTAAAAGTTTAGAAAGTTGGTTGTTAAAGTCCTAGATGGAAACTACGTGATGGTAGGGAATGCCTCCTTTTCGGTGAAAGTCCGAAAAGTTGGCGGCTAAAGTCCTAGGTGGCAATGGTATACACGGAAGGCATGTCAAGGCCTACGGTAAAAGTCCGAAAAGTTGACAAACGGTAGAGATGTTAAGGTTTACGATGAAAGCTTGAGGAGTGGTTCGGATGTTGTCTCATGTGCTTGGCACATAATGAGTTTGGTTAGGTATATGGTCCTAGGTGTATCATTCTAAATGATAAGGTGGGTTTTGTTTTTTTAGAAAAGCCAAAATTTGAGAAATAAGAAAATGTGAAATAATGAGTGCTTTTGTGAAAAGCTAGAAATGTGATAAACGTGGATGATTTGCGAAATCATGGATTGAAATCAAAATATATATTTTGATACGAATGAAAATATATTTTATTGCATTATGTTTTCATTGTACAGTTGTGTATTATGGTTTTGGCTTGAAACATCAAGTCCATTGTTAAATCTTGTCAAGGTAATTCACATTTACTATAAAATGAATTTCATGTACCGAGGGTTATCCTAAGTCGTGAGGCATGTGGATTGCCGTTACTATCGTTTGTCTAGGAATTTTAGGTACCGAGGGTTATCCTAAGTCGTGAACCTTTTTAGACTTCAATCATTGAAATTAAAAATTTTACCAAGTTGATCCCCAAACTCTCATCACATTCAATGGACAAGAAGCAAATAACATTTCCTATTCTTTGCTCGTAGACTGGACTGGACTGGACTTATTCTGATTCTTAATGTGATGAGACCTAGAAGAAAAGTAAAAGACCGAGATTTGAATTTCTATGTATTTTAGAAACTTAAATTATCATTTCTATTTCCTCTTTGTATTATTCAATATTAAATAGCTAAAATTTACTATTTTGATATCATTTTTTGTTAGAATTTGATATTTGGATATTTATTATTATTTTTAGTAAATATTAATTATCTAAATAAATAAATAAAAAGCCTAGGCTCCCTGGCTTCCCGATTACCGCCTAGAGATTTTTAGAACCTAGATTTATAAACAAACACAACAATTATAACAAGGGGAAAATCTGTCATAACACCAGCTTGCCACATGAGCAATCTGCAAATGCTCATAGTCCCTTCGGACAAGTGTCTTCAGATACAATTTTCTTTCCTACTGTGCATCAAAGTGTCTCCAGACACCATTTCCGCAATTATTGTTCTCTGCAAAATCAAATTGCCGAGAACTGGTGTCACGACTCGACCCGTTATACACAGGGTCCCACCAATCATATAAGTGTCACGTTGAGTTCTAGGCATACACTCAATCAAAAACTCAATTTCCATATCCATTGGTATCCCTAGTAACTATTCGAGAAATACCTCAAGAAATTCACGGACTATAGGAATGTCCGCCACAGACGAGTCCTTCGACAACGACAATGTCACGTTACACAAATACCCCCGATAACCCTTCGGTAAGAGTCGTTGGGCATGAGCCATAAATACAAAATATGGGAAAGTTACTACTATCTCCCTCTAATCGGACTTCTTTCTGTTCCAAATTCTTAAAGATTATACATTTATCTAGGCAATTAATCGTAGCCCCATTTTTGGACAACCAATTCATTCCAAATATAACATCAAAATATTGCATTTCCAACGGTATCAGATCTGTAGGTATTACTGTCTCATCAATACAGACACTATAATCTCGATACACCGTTGACACACACAGTCCCCTTAATCATGGGTTGTGATACCCTCTAACTCGTAGCCTAATGGTTCAGATTTTCTATCCAACCTACTTGCAAATTGGGTCGACACAAATGTGTGTGAAGACCCGGTGTCAAACAATACATAAGTAGGTAAAGAACAAATCATCAAATTACCTGCTACCACGTCCTCATTGTTCCTAGCATCTCCGGGCATCAGCGCAAAAGCTCGCCCTTGCCTTTGATTATTCACATTTCCACCCCTATTTTCGGAGTTCCCTAGCCTATTGCCCCTGGCCTTGC
>BRYF01000007.1:19744932-19747432 GCA_030159135.1 Actinidia polygama
CAGTGCTATTTCGGATAAAGTAGGGGGTGTCAATGTAGTTGTCAGATAAAGTAGGGGGTGAAAGGGTTCTACGAAAAAGAAAATTAAGAATGAAAGAATTTTATACAATATAAAATAATTTCTTCATAAAAAATTAAGTGAATGCATTATTTTATATATAAAAAAACAATAAAACAGTTTTGAAAGAATGAGGATTTTATAATCGAAAAATCAAAGAAGAAAATTTTAAAAAGTGAATTAAAGAAAAACAAACGAATTTATTTTGGGGAATTAATTTTATTAAAAAAAACTTTTAGTGAGAAGGTAGGTGTTTTTTTAAAGAAAAACATATAAAAAAAATATGAAAGAGCCACTTTTAAAATCCTAGAAAAAATATTTTAAAATAAATAAATTCAGAAAATAAAAATATTTGAAAACAATAATTTAATTTATTGATCAAAAAATTAAAAACTATTTTTAGAGAAATAGATTATTGTCCAAAATAAATAAAGAAATAAAAAAGGAAATCAAGAATGAAAGAATTTTATGCAATAAAAAAATAATTATTTCATTAAAAATTTGGTGAATACGTTATGATATATTAAAAAAATTAGTAAACGAGTTTTTAAAGATTGAGGGTTTAGTAAACGAAAAATCAAAGAAGAAAATTTTTAAAAAGTGAATGAAATATAAATAAATGCAAATTTTTTGGAAAATTAATTTTATTAAAAAAACTTTAAGTGAGAAGGTGGGTGTTTTTTTAAAAAAAATACGAAATAGCCTCTTTTAAAATGCATGAAAACAAAATTTAAAAAATCATTTATTAATCAAAAATATAACAAAATATTTTTAGAGAAAGGAATTATTTTACAAAATAAATAAAAAATAAAAAATAAAATCAAGAATGAAAGTATTTTATGCAGTAAAAAAATAATTTCTACATAAAAAATTAAGTGAATGCATTATTGAAAATAAATAATTATGTGTGTTTAATGAAATAAAAACAAATGATTTTTTTTTGAAAATTAATTTAATAAAAAACAATTAGTGAGAAGGTAAGTGTTTTTTAAAGAAAAACATATAAAAAAATACGAAAGAGCCTCTTTTAAAATGCTAGAAAAAATAATTTAAAATAAATAAATTGAGAAAGTCAAATTATTTGAAAAAAATAATTTAATTTATTAATCAAAAAAAATAGAGAAAGGGATTGTTTTACAAAATAAATAAAAAACTAAAAAAGGAAATCAAGAATGAAAGAATTTTATGCAATAAAAAATTATTATTTCATAAAAAAATAGTTGAATGCGTTATTTTATTTTTAAAAAAATAGTAAAAGAGTTTTTAAAGAATGAGGGTTTCGTAAACGAAAAATCAAAGAAAATTTTTTTAAAAAGTGAATGAAAGAAAAACAAATGAATTTTTTTTTGAAATTAATTTTATTAAAAAAAAATTAGTGAGAAGCTAGCTGTTTTTTTAAAGAAAAATACATAAAAAAATAAGAAAGAGGCTCTTTTAAAATGCAAGAAAAAATATTAAAAAATAAATAAATGGAGAGATTAAGAAATATTTTAAAAAATAAATTGATTTATTAATAAAAAATAAAAAATTATTTTTTAGAGAATGGGATTATTTTATAAAATAAAAAAAATGAAAAAGAAAATCAAGAATGAAAGAATTTTATGCAATAAAAAACTAATTTCTTCATAAAAAATTAAGTGAATGCATCATTTCAAATAAATAATTATGTGTGCTTAATGAAAGAAAAACAAATGAATTTTTTTTCAAAATTAATTTAACAAAAAAAAATTTAGTGAGAAGGTAGGTGTTTTTTTTTAAAGAAAAACAAATAAAAAAATACGAACTAAGCTCTTTTAAAATACAAGAAACAATATGCAAAAAATAAATAAATGGAGAAACTAAGTCATTTATTAATCAAAAAACAAACAAAAAGCTTTTAGAGAATATAATTTTTTTGTAAAAATATTTTTAAAAAATAAATTAATTTATTAATCAAAAATCTAAAAAATATTTTTAAAGAAAGGGATTATTTTATAAAATAAATAAATAAATGATAAACAAATCAAGAATGAAAGAATTTTATGCAATAAAAAATAATTTCTTCATAAAAAATTAAGTGAATGCATTATTTTATATAAAAAAACAATAAAAGAGTTTTTAAAGAATGAGGGTTTGATAAACGAAAAATAAAATAATAAAAATTTTAAAAATTGAATGAAATAAAAATAAATTAAATTGTTTTGGTGAATTAATTTTATTAAAAAAAAAACTTTAGTGAGAAGATGGTTGTTTTTTAAAAAGAAAAATATAAAAAAAATACGGAAGAGCCGCTATTAAAATGCAAGTAAATAAATTGAGAAAGTAAAAATATTTGAAAAAAATAAATTAAGGTATTAATAAAATTTAAAACATTTTTAGAGGGGGATGATTTTATAAATTAAATAAAAAATAAAAAATAAAATCAAGAATGGAAGAAATTTATGCAATAAAAAATAATTTCTTC
>BRYF01000007.1:19797432-19799932 GCA_030159135.1 Actinidia polygama
TGAATATTTCGCCCCACATCAGTAGCCCCCCTACTCGAGATGCCGAGAATGATCACGGGATCTATGAGTAATTGAAAAGTTACTGCTTTCTGCCAGTGTAATAATGGCACGTTTTTTGAGGTGGACACGTGGAAGAAGGCATTAAATGTAGATGTGATAATGCGAGTAAAATGGCGGCGCACTAATGAGACTTTTGGCGAGAATGACTGTGCGGCCACAAAGATTTCAGCAGGAATACTGGCACACTAACGTTGCGTTTGGCGGGAAGGACAGTTAGCAGCTCGTTATTCGAAGCGTTGCAAAATCTGGAGCGTTGAGGCAGATGAATCTCAGCCCTAGGCATCTCTTGTAAGTATAGGGTCCCACCCATTTCATTGTACTCTTTCGCTTGTGTTACCAAACTGTTGCCCCCGTTTCATTTTTCTCCTCGCCGTTGTTCATGGTCGTCTTCTCGCTCTTTTGTCCTTAGTAAGTATTTTCAAACACCTTGTTAAATATTCACTTTGATAGTATATGTCCCTTAGGTCCGACGTTGGTAGCTCAGAGAATTTAGATAATTCCGTACCTTCTTGGGTGTCCGACCACTTAGGTGAAGGATCATCCTATATAACTGACGAGGTGAACCAATCCCCCATCTCGCCCATGGAGGGTTCCCCGGTCAATCCTCTGGCTAATTTAGGAATTTGTTTAGCCTAAACACGAACCCTAAACCGAATCAAGGCTGGTTGTACTTCAAGGCGAGGTACAAGAAAACCTTGCTCGGAGGATACCCCAGCAACGTCAAGGAGTGGAAAAATAGTTTTTTTTTCATCTTAGGAGATCATTGGGAGCTTCTAGAAGGTTCTTCTCGTGAGGGTGTCCCAAGGGTCTCGACATCATGGGGCATTCCAGGTCGGTCTCAAAATTTTCATTATTCTCTCTTTATTTTTGTCATCCTAAGGGTTAATATACCATCTATGTGCCTCAGAAAAATATTGCAACAAACTACCGAGGTTGTATGGCGACGAGCCTAAAGTTTTTGACGAAATGTTTAGCTCGGTGAAATCAACAAGGCGATATTCTGTATCGGTTCTTCTCGAGTCAAAATCTTTTTGCCGGGTTTTTGACTCTTCAGGGCCCTTGGCGTCTGCCAATCAGGGCGAGGAACGATCTGGAGATAAAGAAGCAAGCTCCTTTGGCGACGCGGGTGAGTCCCCCCTCTGTTGTTGTGCGGGGCAGGGAAGCATCGGAAGAATCTGCCCTTCACCAAGTCGGGCTGCCTCCTTGGATGGAGAGGTGGCTCGGCTTACAAAACTTTTGGGTGACCTGGAGAGGCAATTGGACGAGTCTCAAGCCAAGGAGCATCAGGCCATAGATGAGCTCGCCAAAATAAAGGAGGAGAGGGATTCTATCAACGAGAATTTCAATAAGGCGGGGATATTGATTGAGGATCTGAGGGCGAGCTTGGATCGCGCCAAGGAGAGTGTCCTGAAGGAGTTCAAGGCCTCGTCCGAATTTACTGAGGTGGTAAAAAAGAGGCTTCTCGGTATTTCGGAGAGGGTTTTGATTTCTGCACTCGGCAGCTCCGACGTCATCATCCCGACCTTCTCATAGATTTGGAGAATTTAAGTTTGGACAACGACTCTCTTGAGGAAGAGGAAGAGGAGAGGGAAAGGGAGGAGGCGAAGAGAAAAGAGAGAGAGAAGAAAAAGCAAGATGAGGCATCGGGTGACGCTAATCCCCCTGAAGCCTTGTAATATTTTTCTTTCACGATTTTTGTAATGGCCAGTTATACACCTTTCTTTTTAATGAATCTCTTTTGTTGGTCGCTCTTCGTGGTGTATATTTTTGTTTGACGATCGCATGTTTTTAGAAAATGATGAAACGCCTTCCAAATTTATTTGAACTTTAAATGGCGACGTAAACTGGAATGATAATAGACGACGTTCTGTCGTAAATGAACTCGAATTTTGATAATGGCAAAAAACAACAGTGGCGATCACGATGCCTACATGCCATTTTTGAATGAACTAAAAATCTCAATATTGGCAATTTCTTGAATGGTGATTAAAATGTCTCGTAATCTTTGTTTTTGGCGACATCCATAATAGCGATCAAGATTTGGCAATATTTTCAATGGCGAAATCCATAATGGCGATCAAAATTTGACGATATTCATTCATGGCGATCAAGATGCCTATGTCGTTTTGTAACGAACTAGCGATCTTGATATTGGCAAAATAACACCTGAACTTGGCAATAAAAATAAACCGGAGAAATTTTATTAAAATTGGAGATTTATTACAGAAAATCCAGAGAAAACACCATGGCGACCATAAGATTTACTGGTAGTATTTCTTCAAGTGATCGGCGTTCCAAGGGTGAGGGAGTGTCTTCCCATTCATGTCTTCCAGCCAATAAGTCCCTGGTCGGGATACCTTGACAACTTGTAAGGGCCTTCCCATGTAGGTCCGAGCTTCCCTGCATTACATTCTTTTGTAGACAGCGTGACCTTTCGTAC
>BRYF01000007.1:19927432-19929932 GCA_030159135.1 Actinidia polygama
CTATGGCTGGAGACAGATTAAAGCAATGGGGAGGGGAATCAGAAGAAAGCGAATTTTAAGTGAGAAAATGAATAGGAAACAAAAAGCACATGGAAGCAAGGGACAAGGACACAAGGTCAGGCAAAACAGGAACTTTGGACGTTTCCTTTCATCAACCGTGTCATCATGGATTTATCTTCTTGTAGTAGAAAATGACTACTAATTTATTTTATATATTTCCAAAAATGAAGTGGGCATAATGAAAATGACTAGAAACTCCAGGGTCATGGCCCACCAAAAATTGTTTTTGTTAGGCTTTGAAATGTTTTTTTTTTTTTTCAATTAAAAAAGAGAATAATTCAAGGATGTGAGGTTTGCTTGGGTTTATACATTGATTACCTCAATGAATCATCACAAGGGAAAATTTCAATTCGGTAGGACAATAAAAAATTTATATCAAATCAGTAGTTTGACAATTCAAGATCTTAGTGAGATGGTTAATAGGAAAAATAATTTCAAGAATACGGAATCTCAATTTGTTGAATAGTTTTACCCGTGCACAAATGACTTTCATCTCTCACGTAGCTAACTTGCACCCACCCAACAAACTTGCACTACGCACACAAATAACTTGCACGCCTAATACAATTAACTTGCCAAAAAAAATTTCAAATAATAAAAAAATTACATTTTTTCCATCCCTTCCACCTCGCTCCTCCCTTGAATTGACCCATGTGACTTACTCCCCTTTGTATCAACTTTCAAATCAAGGTTAGGAAATGGAAGAAAGTCACATGGGACAACTAGAAGAGGAGGGGCGGAAGAAAAAAAAATGTAATTTGCTTTGTCATGTAATTTTTATATTTTTTGCAAGTCATATGGGCCTCGGTGCAAATCAGCTGTATTCGTATGCAGGGGTAAAATTGTCTAACAAATATTTGGTACCAACCACCTTCAGTGAGTATTCATTTTCCTAATAGTATTTCGTACTAGCCACCTTCGGTGATCATTTGCAATGTCAAACGACTGATTTGATATAGGGTTTTGAATTTGAAATTTTCGCATTCAATCCATGACAGATTCAGGTGGATTTGTTCCATCACCTCTTTTCAAGTAAAAGAAAAATTATTGAATGATTACATCACCACTGTCCAACAAGTGGTAACAAAGCGAAAAGGACAAAAAAATCAAATGATACACGCACCATGTCCAAGGTCCCATTTCGCCGAATGTTTATCGAACATTAGGGGTCCTAATCTGATGATGTTAAATCGTTAAACAAATTTTCATCTCGGGACATAATAATCTACATACACCATGTCCAAGGGTCCATATTTATTCGCATTGATTGAAAACATATCTCTGATCAATTACATTTTACCCCCTAAAACTGTTTATTGATTCTCAACTTTAGCCTTCAAAATAATGATTTTTCTTAGACCTTAACCTACAAAATCGATTACAATCAACAACAATAGTCAATGACCAATTATAGAAGTGACGAAAAATAAATACCACACAAGCGCCACATTATGTCAACTCAAAACACTTGATGCCAAATGGCATATTGTCTAAAAACCATATATGGAATCCATAGACATCCTAAACTACCCACCCAAAAGGTTCCCAACCTCACCACCTAACAACCACCACATAAATTGCAGTTGAAACTAGGGCTTTGAAACATCTATGGCTCACAAGTGCGCGCACACAAAGAGATTTGATGGTGGCTAGCAATTTAGGGCATTGGCGTTGATGTCAGAGCAATTGGGTATAGGGAGGCAGGCAATTGTTGGGGTGCGGATTTTTGTGGTATTTTGGGCAGAAGTTGGGACGACGTTAGAGATTTTTTGGAGGATTTAGGTAATGGGATCCAATTTTTTGGGTCTCTGTAATGGGACTTGGGTTTTGAGTCTTTTGCTTTGGATCGGGTTTTGCCTAAATCTGAAAACTGTAATTTCATATATTAAGGTTTTCTTAAGAGATTGTGAAGGAGCTAGCGATTAGAGTTGATTGTGCAAATAATTAATAGTTGAAAAAGTTTTTTTTGAAAAGCATTTTTTTTATTAAACTCCGAAAGAAGTATACCAAATATAAGAGGGAAAGAAAAACGGTAGCGTCATCCCAGAAACTTGGTATCCCTGTAAGACCTGGTTTTCTTAAAATGTTTATTTAAATAATTGTGTTCATTTTGTAATTACATAGAACCTTGGGATTTCTTCTTTTAACTTTAGGAAATAAAAGGACGTCTTCATGTGATTTCTTTGCATAAACCTAGTGCTATGCACGCATATATAGAACTGCAGCAAAACTACGCTTTACTACTATTTAGGAATCTTTCCGCCTCGTTTTGGGGCTCGGAGAGAGAGAAAGGGGGTACCATGGGAGGTGAAGAAGAGAAAGGTAACAACTAAGGGAGAGGGCGGTGGCGGCCATGGACAGTGACGACGAGGTGGAGTGATATGCTTGGAAACAACGTTTCGGTTAGTGAGGTGGGTTTTCTTGTCCCTCTTTTCACTGC
>BRYF01000007.1:19957432-19964932 GCA_030159135.1 Actinidia polygama
ATGATCTCCAATTGAGATAAAATTTAATATATTATTTATGGATGACAGATCAGCATATCTAATAGTCCTGATTCCAATTTGAGGTAAGTAGTAGGTATACAATATATTTTTTTAAACTCTGGAGTTATTTCTTAAATTATCTAATTTTGTACTCCTTTGAGTATGTGTGCTATTTATTGACATTCATGATATTTTATTAAAATCATGATGTGTATCGGCTAAAGTGCCATGATATTGAATAGTATGGACTGGGTGAGCCTGCAAATAATCCTGGCACCGGATAAAGCCAGAAATGTTAGGTTAGGTAGGCGAGGCCGGTCACTAATCGCATACTAGGAAAGACTGGGTATGGAGTCTTTGATGAAATATTGATTCGTTGTGCTACTCTGATATTTATTGTTGAGCCATTTTTGATTCGTTGAGCATATTCCGTCGTATTGTATACTTCCCTTCTTAATTTATTTTTCAGGCTTACGTGGGAGTTCAGGTAGTGCGAGATAAGTCGGGAAAGAAAGACTTGAAGTCTTAGAATGTAGATCATTTTATAATAATTATTTTTTTAGACATTGTAAAAATAAATATTTGGAGACTGTTGAATATTTGAGATAATTAATTAACGGCCCAGGCCGGATCGTCACATCAACACTTTAATTCCAGGTAGCTTACTATCCACAAGTGTCGACTCTTTCAATTATATGTCTTGACACTTATCTTCCCAAATTTGAATCTTTACTCACTGTCTTCAGGTGTCAACACTTTAAGCAGGATGTGTCGACACTTCATTCCCAGATTCAAGTATGTCTTCATGTGTCGACACTTTTTTCCCAAAACATGTTTCTTCATTTTCTTGGCTTTTTGAGCATCAATCACTTTACTTTGTTCAAGATGTTTTCTTTATGGATATGTATGATCTTCAATATTTTTAATCAAGTTAGATTTACGATTTCCTTCTTCATCTTCCTAATACTTTATCAGATTATTCGATACGGCCTCAATATCTTCAAGTGTCGACACCTTAGGAATAAATGTCGACACTTTTTGGGCAGAAAGTGTTTTACATTTTCCTTGATCAATTAAGCTTTGAAACATAATGCTTATTATCTGCACGCTCAGTGAAGTCATTAACCACTAATACAATATTTTATTATCATTAAAATTGAGGCATTGAGTCTATATGAGTAACCCTCTTAGACATCATATTACCGCATTGTGGCTTTGGATATAAATTTGTTGTCACCTATAATTTCAAATTAAATCCATTTGGTAACATTCTAGCTATAATTGTAAAAAGGTTTAAAAATTCTAATTATGAAGAAATTTGAACTATTAACCTCAATGTACAGGATTGCAGCAAATGAGAAGCAGGACTTATTATGCCTTATGAAGCAATTTCCATAATGTTAGAGTAATAATACGCATAGAAATCAAATTGAAATTCGTAAAAACATTTGTAATATGTATATAAATGAAATAATCAAAATTTAAAAAATATTTAAAATTCCAAGCACCACTAAAATATTTCAAATTTCAATCATCCCTTACTCCTTTTAATATTTCACCAAATTTGGTTGAAAAGGTGGTATTTTAAATTTGATAAAAAACTTAATTGTTCATCAACATGTTGGTTCTCTCGATCTAAAATAAGTTTTATGAAAGGATTGGAGCTCTCTTTTAGCCCTTTTTTCCAATCAAATCTAAACAAGCCTTGAAGAACGGAATTAAATTGAGAGAAAGAGAGAGATTACCATTTTTGATTTGGAAGAATTTGAGGGAGCGAAGCTGATTTTTTTCATTGAGTTAAAATAAATCTTGAACAAACAAAAAAATTAAATGGAGACACAATAATATAATATGGTCACATAAATCCAACCGAAATAGCTCATAATCAAATTAAGACCACCCAAAATCAAAGTTTTAGACAATTGAATATTATGCAAAAACCAATTACTTCAGGAAATCTCTGAACAAATCAGTGTGGAATTTAACCAAATGAGAATAATAAAAGCATACAAATGATATCAAGACAAAAAATCAACGGAATCATTTCATATTTTAATTAAAACCGCCTAAGATTGAAGGTTCAAACAACTTAAATGCATATAATCTAGTTAGTTATCTGGAAACAACATATTTCTCAAAAATCTCTCAAAAAACATCATTTTGAAGATAAACAAAAATAGGCTAATAGAAGTATACTGATGATATCACTAATAGAAGTATACTGATGAAAATAGGAAACAACAGTAGGACTTCTGGGATGCTAGCGCCGGGGATCGGTGACGAGGAGGGTGTGGTCGTATTTGATGAGGATATCCTTGATCTCCTTCTTGGACTGCTCATCAACGTACTTCTGGTAGAAGGCGATGCTTTGGCGAATGGCATAGATCTGGGAGGAGTGTCTGCCACCCTTAACACGGTTGCGCATGTCAATGCCAGTGAAGTGATAGAGGGCGAGTAGGAGGATCAGATCGTATACCTTGTAGCGAAGGATGTCCTGCTTCACTAGCTCGATGGGACAATCGTTGATCTTGATCAGATCGCGACCGCACTTATAGTAGCCAGTAGGTGACGGCCACCGCCGTCTTCTTGTGGCCGAAGCACTAGACGGACTCAACCGTTGCGGCCATTGTTGAAGGCTCTGTGGTCTTTGCAAAACCCTAACCTTAGATCGTTCCAAAGAGAATGAAATGTTTGGGAGGCCACGGGCAGTAAGAGAGAAAGATGGAGAGAGAAGTATTTATTGGATTGTGTTAGGTTTTTGGATGGCACAAGAATATTACAAAACTATCATTCTCATGCAAAAGAAATCAGGTGTTGCGGGCAACAATCGATTGATTCTAGATCGTAGATTCCAGTGGAAGGGGTTTTGTGGGAAAAATTACGTAAACCCCATAATTTAACTATAGGAATAATTTAAACTTTATAGCTTCAATTATAATTAATTGAACTTTGTAGTTTTAATCTCGTAATAATTTACGTCATCTCTTAGCCTCCATTTTTGAAAGCAAAGATACATTTTCCTTTCTTAAAAAAAAAATAAAGTATAAAAATTTTAAAATGGAAAAACATATAATTTTTCTCATATCAGATAAAAAGTAAATTTTGTTGTAAAATTGTATTACTCAATGGCCCTCAAAGTATTTTTCTTCGAATCGGAACCGTCAACGTTTTACGTGGGAGTGATTATATTCTCCATGCAAAAAATAATATAAATTAATTATCATTATGTACTTAATCGAAGGAGACAAGGTTTTGATTTTTAATGAATCAACGTCCCAATGAAAGTGCTTTCAATACCTGATAGACTTCAAATTTGGCAAGAGTGATTAAAACAACAAGGCAAACAAAGTGAACGTTTTTGTAACACCCCGAATTCTTAAACTCCATTAACTTTGTGAATTACGCCGTGAATGATAATCAAAGTGGATTGTAGAAAATTAGTGATCAAGAAACCAAATATAAGTTAGAATTTATTTAAAGCCTTAAACTTGTAAATTTTGCCCAGTTTTCCTTTAGGCGTTCAAATGTCGATATGGGAGTTCGAACGCCAAGGCTAAAAATCAGATTTTTAACTTTCACACTTATCGAACTGTAAGCAGGACGTTCGAACCCTGCCAAGCCAAAATTCTTCTTAGCGTTCGAACGATCTTTCGAACGCCAGATCTATAAATCCTTCTTAGCGTTCGAATGCTTAAAGGGACGTTTGGACGCCAACAGTAAAAGTAGAAAATAAAAAGGGAACATGAAAGCAAAAATGGGCGAACCACATGGGATCATTTCCCAACCCAGCCTTCACAGCCACATATACCCATACATATACACATTTCACTCCCAACCCACACACACTCACATACAAGACAGAAAGAAAAGAGAAGAAAGAAGGAAAGGGAAGAAATAGGAGAGAGAGAGTTAGACATTGGAGCTCAACTTAAGCTAGGGAGCCATTTTTGGAAGCTCAAGGTAGCATTTGGAAGAGGTAAGACTTCAAAATCTCAATTTTTGTTAAGTTAAAGTCTTAACTTTAAATTCTAGATCTAGCATGCTAGGGTTCAAATTAATGGTTGAGTTTGAGTTATGTAAGTCTCCTTAGGATATCCTTCGTATCCTAAAAGCCTTAGAAAGATTTAAGTTAGTTTGATCAAGTTTTAGTAAAATTTTCAAAGTTCAGATACTATTCATACGATTTCACACAGTGAGCGTTCGAAATCCCAAGAACAGCGTTCGAACGGTCTGAACATTATACCTAGGCGTTCGAATGCCACTTGAAGAACACTTTTGAGCATTCGAACGGTCAACCATTTTTAGCCTTAGAGTTCGAACGCCAATTCCAACGTTCGAACGCCAAGTCTAAATTGAATTAGTTTCAGCCTTTTTTCTTAAAGTAAATTGATATGTTGTATCCTTATATATAGGAACGCCGAGCGTAGAGCCTAGACAAAGAAACCTAGGTGAGTAACACAATGACATGGACAAAACCTATATATTTTTAAAATAATTTTCAAGTTATACTATATGTATGCAAATGTTTTCTATGTTTCAATGCATAAAATGAATATGTTACAATATGAATGTCATGTCTTCGAAACGTATAAAAATGTTATGATGCCTATGTATTGAAACCCCATGGATAAATGATTTAGCATGATTGTGAATCAATTTTTATGTCTAGCATGGATTCACATGAAAAACAAAGTATATTCAAAATATGCATGTATGGTGACACTCGGAGTCCTCTCTGACGGGACCTAAAGTCAGATAGTCCTAAGGTAGATGTGGGACGTGAAATAAAATCATCTGCAAATTGAGATATCTCAGGCCTAAAGAGTCACCCGACCTATATGGTCACTCAGTTCAGCCGAGTTGTTACAAGTTTTCAGCTATGATATGCCTATGTGCATCTTTCAGATATGTCATGTATGACTATAGAAGTATGTATGAAATGTCTATGTGAGCATCATGTTTATGAAGTTATATTTCAAGAAAAAGTTATGTTTATGCTCACATGTTTTATGTATATAATGTACGTAAGATATGAAATCATCCATGGTATTTTTATGTTCATGCATTGATGTTATTCACTAAGCTTTAGCTTACGTTTTCAAAAATAATTTCAGGTAGCCAATAAGAAGAGCCATACAAGAAGGCGTTATGTGGATTTAGTTTTATGGCCTATGGGCCTTATATTATGTAGAAATGTACGGCCATAATATGTATAATTTAATTTGGGTATGAAATGTATATAAATAGTTGAATTTAGGCACAACTCTGTTTATAGTATGGACGTGACACTTTATTATTTTAGTATAATTACGTTTTCGCAAAAGAAAAATTTATATCATTTTAAATAAATATGCACAGGAAGACAGGTTAGTTGGCCTGGGCGGCCAGCGGGCGGCCATCACGTGCCCAAGATCCGCATAGGCCGGGTTGCGGGGCGTGACAGTTTTAGATCGTCATAATTGTATTGTGATCGTTTGGCTATCATACACTATCCTATAGCATAATAGGTTAGTTCAAAACCAAGTAAGTTCGATGTATAGGATTGAAAGGAAAGTGCAGACTCTATTCCCTGCATGTTCGATCTAAACCGTTACAATTTCATATCTTATCACTTCTATAATTTTCCCCCAAAATGGTGATGATCAAATGTTAGAAACCACCTGATCAAATCACACTCGGTGCATCTATGAGCAATAATGTCCTATAATGCATGACTCGACGGTCATTAGAACAGTTTTTTTTGAATCGGAACCGTCTAAATTTTAAGTAGGAGTGATTATATCCTCTATGAAAAAAATAAAGAAATTTAATTATTGCTACGTACTGGATCGAAGGAGACAAATTATCGGTTGATAATGAATAAATGAATCAATGCCCCGGATGAAAGGGCTTTTGTGGCATGGCTTAATTTGATCACATAATGACTCATGGAATGCCTCACACCGCTATGTGATCTCTATTGATCCACAGGAATCAATCATACATACTTGACACATGTCCATTCTTCTGTTACGTTTTAACAGAAAATCTTTTCAAATAAAAAATCCATGTTTTTGCAAAAATTCTAGAAAAATTACTTAATACATGGGATAACATACATTAAAATTATATAATTAACATGTATTGTACCTATTTCATATTTATCAAGTAATTTATATATTAATTAGAGAAATTAGATATTTTAAAATTTCGGGATCTTATCGAGACAATTTAACCGATCCAATAAATCCAGTAGAGCTATAACATTGAGTATGACTTACAGAAGCAAACAAAATGAGATTTGGAAGAGCATAGACTCTTCTATGCTCGATTGTGTTTTTCCTACGTGTGAGCATTTCAAATGTTTCAAATCAACTTCAATTAGAATTTTAAAACTATGAACACATGTACAATCTCAAAAACAAATTGGAAGACAAACTAATGAGTAGTATAATTATTTTATACTATTCATTTTGAGTTAAACGAATGAATAGTATAATTATAGCATGTGAGGTTGTTTGGCTTTCGATTAAGTTCTTAACACGGTTTTCAAGGATTAGGTTTTAACATTGTTTATCACACATAATCCTAATCATCAAAACCAATTTCAGCTTTAACACGTTCTTAACACGTTCCTTAAGGGGGATCGCATCTCGCTGCAAGAACAATTTTTAAATTTTTTCATCTTTTATATCTTAAGCTATGTAAATCATACAACGTTGATCAAGAGGAGGTTTGATATACCTTGACAATCAAGGATCAAACCCGAGTTGCTGCAGTACTAGGTCACGGTTGTAGCTACCTGGGCACTACTGGATTGTTGTAGGCTACGGGTTGTCATGCCTGTGGGCTGCTACCTATTGTGGGTTGCCGTACCTGTGGACTGTTGTAGGCTGCGGCTGAGTGGTGCAACCTACGTTGGCAGTTTATTTTCTCTCAACTTTAACCAATCCTTCTAGAGTGTGAGCTTTCAGATCTTTCTCTCAAAATTCTTTAGTGAATTCATCATTAGGATTGATAACCCACATATCATATATATAGGTTAGGTCTCCAACTATGGCAATAATAAAGATCTTAGGGAGCACTAGTTGGCTTCAATTAAAAAATTAAAAGTCATAATTAGTGCAAAACTTAATTTAGTAATTTAATTAATTCAAATTAATTTCTCTAAATAATCTAGATTGCACTCCGTAATAAACGGATTAAAATACCCTTTATCGCTATTTTATTACCGTTATCAAAATCCTTCTTCATGGGTACCAATAATTAGTTTTGGATTAATCAACCATCACCAAATTCTAATTATTCTAACCCTCGTGATTCATAATCATTTTCTATTTAGTCATTAAAACAACAAGTCTTCATTTCGATTAACACTTTACCAAAAATACTGGATTCGAATTTCAATGACTAAATTAATGAATTAACTCAAAAGTGATATCCATTCTCTCCTGAAAGAGAGTGAGATTCTATCTTAAGAATTAAGTACTCCCACATACTTAATAATGACCGCCCAATATA
>BRYF01000007.1:19982432-19989932 GCA_030159135.1 Actinidia polygama
AACAAATCTTGTTTATACTACAATTAAGATTAAACTAATAAAAAGAGTCAGGCAACGACTCAATGATAATATCAATTTGAGATTCAGCATCAATCTTACCACCCAGGACCTCCAAAGTGTTTAAATGGTCCAACATTTTTAAAATGTGTTCTCTTACTAAGGTTCTTTCAGCCATCTTAATGTCTATCAATGCTCTCATGGAATATGCCTAGCAGGTCACCTCTATTTCCCAAATATCTCTTTGAGGTTTATGATCATATTCGTCGCACTTAAATAATCTTTTAGATGATATTGAAAAATAGAAGACATCAAATCTAAAATATACAATGCTCCATATCTAAAGTCGTCTCTTTAACCCATTTTTCATATCTTTCTAAATTCTCTTTAGGTACTTTAGAAGTAGGAAGATTTGGACGTTCCTCAATTAAAACATATTGTAACCTTTAGCAGTGAGTACAATATCCAAGTTTTTCTTTTAGCTCACATAATTTGGTTCACACAACTTATTTTGATTTATGATGATTGCAAGTGGATTAAACGACATCTAAGAATTATGAATGAATGATATATAACTATGGATACATATAAATTAAACTCTTGATTTTATTATAATATAATGGTATTCTCATTTTGCTATAATATGAATGGTCGGGACTTCAACCACATAAATAACACGCCTCAATTGGGAAATCAGTGTTATCTATTTGATTTGGAGAACAATTATATCTGTTATGATTTTACCATCGAGATACTCATGTCAAATAAAATCCTAATACCCGATCTCCCATGGTCTTCAAAAGCAAATGATCAAACTCCATGGAGAAAATATCATTCCCTTTTGATTGAGTGTACACCATCATTTAGAATCAAAAAACAACCATTGTGAATAGAGTTTCCATGAGAAAATCACTTTTCACACCGTCTCTCTCAAGCCTATTCTAAGAAGTCCAATCTTGTAACCAACAAGAATAAACACCCTTCCTATAGAAGCCACACTAGAGCTAACTCGAGGTGCCTATATTCATATTACTATGGACCGATGATGGAAGACCGTGGAATTTTTAAAAATTCTTCTCCCACTCAATTTTGTAAAAAGAGAATCACATTACATTTTACAAGCATAAAATAAAATCTCATGGCCCATGTTTAAATTAATTTTATATAAATTATAATTAACACATGGTCGCAGTCTATTCATATATCATGACTAATATTTACCATGTTCTACATCATTAAATATTATCCTACCATGCATCATGTATGAATATAAAAGTGTAAAATAAAAATTAACTCAACTTCTCTCTCATGGTAAATCCTACAAGGAAACAAAAAAACTTACTCAATCTAGGATTTCTTTCATAGTCCATCATCATACACCATCTAAGAATCCACCATTTTTTCATTAGATCTCCGGTGTTCAATGAATATTACATCATCATATTCATCAATCATAAATAATAATCATTCTAATATGTGATTAAACAAATACCATGTATATTAAAAAATTTGAGATTCAATTATTAATGACCTAAAATGCATCAAAATCACTTTTCAATATTTTCAAAAGAAAAAATTAGAATCAATCTTAATTACCGCTAATATAACTTGATATAATCAATATACATGCATAAAAACTCTTGTTTAATTTATGATACATGAATAGAATTAAAATAAAAACTATTTTTATCATCAACATTTATAGATTAACATGATGTGATTCTAATACCAATTGAAGGGGATCGGATCTTGCAGTGAAAGCAGGATTTTTTAATTTTTTCTACATTCAGATCTTAAGCCATTTAATCATACAACGTTGATCAAGATGGGTGTTGATATACCTAGACGATCTAGGATCGAAGTCGAGTTGCTGCAGCGCTGGATCGCGGTTGCGGTTGCGGCAGCTTGGGTGCTGCTAGGGCAGCTTCCTGATGGCTTGTTGGTTATGGTTTGCAACGCTCATGGACTGTTATGTGGTGTAGCCTATGTTGATTGTGATTGTTGTTGCCTTCTAAATTCCAGCAGCTTGTTCTAAAACGTGGACTCTCATATTTTTCTCTCAAAATTATGTAGAGAATCCATCAGTAGGATTGGTATCACACATATTATATATATAGGCTAGGTCTCCAACTAGGGCAAGGATAAGGATCTTACTATAGTCCTAGTTATCTCATAACTTAATTTAGTAATTTAATTGAACCAAATTAATTTTACTAAATAATTTGGATTGCAGTCCAAAGCAAAATAACTAAAATACCTTTTATCGCTATTTTATTATCGGAATCAAAACCCCTATTGATTTATAATTTATTTTTTATTTAGTCATTAAAATAATAATTTTTTATTTCAATAAATAATTTACCGAAAAGACCGAATTCAGATTTCAATAATTGAATTAATGAATTAACTCACAAGAGATACCCACTTTCTTCTAGAAGAAAGTGAGATTTCATATTAAAAATTAAGTGTTCCCACAAACCTAATAATTACCACCCAAGAAACGAAGGTGTTGACCTCAATTAGTCTCTCATTGGTAAATCAAAATGAACAATGTCAAGAACTTTAGTTCACCATTATCTCAGGATTAAGAGTTAATTGCAAATAGTGAATGTAAGATTTCATTATAAAGTGATTGTTTTATATGATATACTTTCTTACGACGATCCAATTAAGTGTATCCTATAATACATCAATACTTTAACCTAGAGTCACTTATTCTGATAGTTAAGATAACCCATCATATGATATAGAGGTTAACAGTACTATAATCTTTGTAGATAAGACGTCCAAACTCATCACCGACTACAAACTAAATAATGTTATTAGGATCAATGATTAATATCTCTCACAAGTAAATCTCATTTTCACATATTTATCGTATCTCTAGATAACGTAGGGACATATCTTTCATGATATATAAAATAACATTCAATGTATGATAAAAATAAATTCTCATTCCAAATAATAATTAAATATTTAAACATGTGGGCATACGAAACCCAACATCCCCATTGCAACTAATACTTTATAACATATGTGGACAAATGAATGTGAGAGAAGGACATGGAGCTCGCTACTTTATCACATTTATATATAATTCTATGTGCTATGGTCATGTCTATTTGATTTCTTACAAATCATAAGCATTGAACTTCTTTAGATGCTATGAAAACGAAGTTGAAAATCAGCTAGACAAGAGCATTAAGGCTCTAAGGACATACTGTGGCTGCAAGTATGTATCTAAGTAATTTTCGCAGCTATGTGAAGAGAAATGGATTTTAAGACAATTAAACAAATCCTGGAACTCTACAAGAAAATGGTGTAGTAAAAAGAAGGAATTGTACATTACTTGATATGGTTAGGTCGATGATATCGCTGGCAAATCTCCCAATCTCGTATTAAGGGGATTCTTTGTTGACTGCGATCACATGTTTAACCATACGGCTTCAAAATTAGTGCCTTTCACCCCATATGAGTTATGGATTGGCCAAAATCCCAACTTAGGCAATTTGCATCCGTGGAAATCAGTAGCTTATTTACATAACATTTCTCATAATTTTAGTTAATTGGGTCCTAGAGAAAAAAATTGTATACTCATATGCTATAGTGAGTATTCCAAGGTTTATGTGTTCATTGGTGAGCACCCTGATGGATGTGTGACTGAAATTGAGTCATGCAATGTGGATTTCCTATAGGAAAATTTCCCTATCAGAGGTGAGGTACATAGAGATGTGGAACTCTATGAGATATGTGATGTAAGTTCCACAAGAAGACCCACCAAATAGCTTGGTTGAGAATGAGGAAGTAATTTCTCAAGCTCCTAGGGACAGTGAGAACAACTTGCTTTACCATGGACTGGGTCTAATTGAAAAGGAACTACAAAACTCTCAGCTGTGTAGGAGCAAGCATGAGTCTATCCCTCATCGTCGTTTTGAGATTGAAGGGGAGGCTTGCACGATTGCTCTAAGTGATGATGTAGAGCCAAAGACTGTTAAACATGCTCTATAATCCCTTATTAATAAATAATGGAGTGTTGCAATGCAAGATGAAATGGAGTCTATAAGGACTAACCATATTTTATATTTAGTTGATCTTCCACCGAGACATAAGACTATTGGGAACAAATAGGTTATTGAAGTTAAGAAAAAGGTGGATGGTTCCATAAAGGGGTATAAGGTTAGCTTGGTGACAAAATGTTATACCCAACAGGAATGTTATACCCAACTTTCTCTCCTGTGGTGATGTTTACATCTATTTGCCTAATTCTGGCTTGGTAGTACATCTGGGCTTATAGCTATATCAGATAGACGTTAAGACTGCATTTCTCATTGGAGAACTGGATGATGAGATCTATATGGATCAGCCATAAGGCTTTGTAGTATCAACAAAGGAGCACAAAGTGTGTGTAAGATCTTGAGATCCATTTATAAACTAAAATAATCATCTAGACAATGGTGAGAACTGGATGATGAGATCTATATGGATCAGCCATAAGGCTTTGTAGTATCAACAAAGGAGCGCAAAGTGTGTGTACGCTCCTGAGATCAATTTATAAACGAAAAACAATCATCTAGACAATGGTATTTGAGATTTCATGGAGCCATTATTTCTAATGGGTTACGATGATCGATGAAGACCATTGTGTATATACTAAACGGTCCAAGGGTAGCTTTGTGATATTGTCTTTATATGTTGATGACATTTTGTTGGCCAAAAATGACATGGACATGATTGTCGCAGCTAAGAAGTGGTTGTCCTCTAATTTTGATATAAAGGACATGTGTAAGGAAAGCTATGTGCTTGGAGTTATGATCCTTAGGGATCGATCTAGAAGAATTCTTGGTTTGTCTCAAGAGACTTACATTAAAATTATTCTAGAACGGTTCTGGATGTAGAACTATAAACCAATTGATAGTCCTGTTACTAAGGGTTAGAGTTTTAGTCTTGAAATGAGTCCAAAGACAACTAAAGAGAAAGAACAGATGACTCGTGTACCATATTCAAGTGCGGTTAGCAAACGGATGTATGCAATGATGTGTACACATCTTGATATCTGCTATGCGGTTGGATTGGTAAGTTATTACTAGTCTAATCCAGAACCTACTCTTTTATTAGTGGTTAAGAGGATGTTGTGTTACCTGCAAGATAAAACATAATATATTATCTACTTCTAGAGCCCAGACTTGCACCTAGTTGGCTATTATGATGCCAATTGAGGATGTGACTGATTGGACTGTATAATTATAGTCTAAATGCCGCTAAACCAATCTAAGTTGGCCCTAGATTAGGTTAATTATGCCTTTAGACTGTGTTTTGTTCTAAAAGTCATTTTTGTGTTCATTGTAGATAAATATTAATAAAGAGGAGGATTTGGAGTCAAAAAAGTGATCTGTAGTGCAGGAACACATATTGAGAGTTGTTGCTTGGATTTGTCTCTAGAATTGTGAAAGTTTTCACTCACAGCTTAAAATGGAATAGAAGATGTGACATTGGAAAGATCTCGCTAACGAGCATCGCAAGAATTGAGCTTCAAGAGCTTTAAAATGATTGAGAAGAAAGAATGTTGGACCAAAAGAAAAAGAAAAAGATTAAAGGAGTCCAAAGTTGAAAAGTATAAAAAGAAAAAGAAGTTTGAAGTGTATTTTTATTAAGTTGACATGTGTAGTGGCCAATGCATATGTCGAGATCTATTACTGCTTGATTCTTCCTACCGTGCATTAATTGATTGCGAGCTTAAGCGAGTAGTGTTTCACTCGTTTGCTTATTCAGGATTAATCTTTGAAGGAGTTAACGTTGTGCCTCCTTATCTCATTTCTTCTATGAAAGCACGTCGCTTGATTCATAAAGGAAGTCAAGCATTCTTATGTAGTGTTGTTGACACGCATGTCTCCTCACAATCCTTAGAGGATATTCATATTGTCCGAGAGTTTTCAGATGTCTTTCCAGATGAGTTACCAGGTTACTTAGTAGACCAAAAAATTTAGTTCTATATAGATCTAAATCCAAGTGCTAGACCTATTTCCAAAGCCCCCTATTGAATATCTCCTTTAGAGTTAAAAGAGTTGAAGGTTCAACTTCAAGATTTGTTGGAGAAAGAATTTATTCGCCGAAGTGTTTTACCATGGGGTGCTCCTGTACTGTTTGTACGGAAGAAAGACGGAACGATGAGATTGTGTATAGACTACCGAGAGTTGAATAAAGTGACCATTAAGAATAAGTATCCATTGCTAAGAGTAGACGATTTGTTTGATCAGCTACGAGGCGCCGAAATGTTCTCTAAAATCGATCTGAGATCAGGTTATCACCAACTGAAAGTTAGAGCGAACGATGTAGAAAATACAGCATTTTGGACCAGATATTGTCATTATGAATTCCTCGTTATGTCGTTCGGAGTTACCAATGAGCCAGCCGCATTCATGGACCTAATGAATCGGGCATTCAGACCCTTTCTTGATGAATTCGTTATTGTTTTCATTGACGATATTTTGGTGTATTCTAAAAGTTTTTCAGAACATGAATAACACTTGAGAAGGATTTTATAAACCTTACGGAATAAGAAGTTGTATGCCAAATTAAAGAAGTGTGAGTTTTGGCTATCAAGCGTGACGTTCCTTGGACACATCATCAGTGTAGATGGAGTGTCTATTGATCCTCACAAAGTTGAAGCCATTGTGAATTGGCTGAGACCAACGAACGTGACTAAAGTCAGGAGTTTCATGGGTGGCCGGGAATGAAGAAAGAGATAGCTGAGTTCGTGTCCCAATGTCTATCATGTTAACAAGTCAAAGCCGAACATCAAAGACAGGCGGGATTACTACAATCATTACCGATACCAGAATGAAAATAGGAACATATTACGATGGATTTCGTTGTTGGTTTACCAAACTCGCCACGAGGATGTAATATCATTTGGGTCATTGTAGACCGTCTCACTAAGTTGACACACTTCTTTCCAATGAAGACCACGTATTCATTGTCAAAGTACGCTAACCTTTATATTGCAAAAATAATACGACTTCATGGAACACCAGTCTCTATAGTGTCGGATCGAGACACGAGGTTTACGTCAAAGTTTTGGAAAAGCTTACAATGAGCTTTAGGCACTGAACTTAATTTTAGTACCGCTTTCCATCCGCAGACAGACGGACAATCAGAGAGAACAATTCAGACCTTAGAGGATATGTTACGTTTATGTGTTCTCGACTTTCAAGGAAGTTGGAAAGCACACTTGCCACTTGTGGAGTTTGCTTCCAACAACAGTTTTCATGCGAGCATCGGAATGGCTCCGTATGAAGCTCTTTATGGGAGAAAATGTAGATCGCCCATATGTTGGGCTAAAGTTGAAAAACGACAAATTTTAGGCTTAGAGATTGTACAACTCACAACCGATAAGATTAAAGTGATTCAACAGAGACTTCGAACTGCCCAGAGTCGCCAAAAGAGCTATGCAGATGTTCGAAGACAAGAGTTAGAATTTGAAGAAGGTGACGATGTATTTATGAA
>BRYF01000007.1:19997432-19999932 GCA_030159135.1 Actinidia polygama
TTAGATCCGAGAAAGAGAGATGAAGCAAAAGGTAGTGGTGGCAACAACTGCAACTTCGGTGTGCTAGTAGCGGCGGTAAAAGCAGTGTGGCCTTATGGCTGCCGGTGGTGGTGGAAGGTCGTGGTGGTGTTTTAGATCTCAAATTTGAGTGAGTGAGTGAGAGAGAGAGAGAGAGAGAGAGAGCGCTCTGGCAGCAGTGGTGGCGATGACAATGTGGCACAGCAACGGTGATGGTGGTGTGGTTGTGGGGGCGGCACCGGCGACGGTGTAGCTATGACAATGATCGTGGTTTGGCTGAGTATACAGAGAAAGGTTAGAGAAAGGTGAGTTCTATTTTGAATTTTATTTTATTTTGGGTCTTTTATATTTTAGGTTATGAGAGGGAAATATTGTCCAATAATAGAGTTTTCACTCATAAACCCTAGTTTCATGGACCTTAGCCAAAAGAATTTAATGGGTTTTCTATTATTCATAAAAGTGATGTATACTAAAGGTTAGTAGAGGCCCAATACATGGACCATAAACAAAATTTCCTTCAAAAAAAATAGGTTTTTTATTTTTAAATTAAAATTGAAAAATGTGACAAAAAAGTACAAAGTAGAATCCAAATAAATTTGTTAAGCACTTGAACACATGTAAAATCCGGTGCATTAAGTAGCTAAAAAAACATGACACTTTCTTTATTTTTGCTATAAAAAAAAAAGAATACAACCGTCCAATGAACTTTTTGGTAAATACTAACACACTCTTTAATGTGTGCAATAAATATGCTCTTACCATGTGATTGTACAAAGTAAGGAATTAACATTTTTATTCTAAAAATAAAAAGGAACGCGCGAGTGATAAAAACTACATGATTTTTTAGTTATCTCATACAACAAAACTACATGAATTGTACAATTGATGATGGAGGGGGGTCCTGGTAGGAAAAAGTCAAAAAAGAGAAAATGATAAGAGAGAGTAGATGGCTCCAAACTGTGTGAAGGATATCGATTACCAAATTTTACTTCTATCTCCGCTATTAAAGGCATTCTCATCTTTTTCTCAAATTTCGACGGGGATTAAATTTATCATTCCTTCCCCCATAATGAGAGAGGGGCGAAGCGGAATTTATTTCCATTAAATAGGACAAAATCATTATATTTTCAAAAGATTCATAGCACTAAAAAAATTGATCGTGGCATATGGCCATCCAAAAACTTATTATTCAAAAAATCAATCAATCAATTATTGACACAGCGTATTAACTGGAAAGGCTAGCTACCGTTCTAGGAAAGGAATTTTTTGACACAGAATAAGTAGAGAATTCTCTTAAATTTGGAATTTGTAACTGAAATTGATGTCTGTATAAATATATTTCTTGAACCAAAAGGCCCCATTATATTGACATAAGGTAGCAGAAATATATAACAAAACATAAAAGAAATATTCATTAAATACGAAAGGATATCTGTGTATATATATTTCTTGAACCAAAAGGCGCTATTATATAGACACAAGGTAGGAGAAATACATAACAAAACATAAAAGAAATATTCATTAAATACGAAAGGCTGGAAGGTTGGAGGGTTGAAAGAAGGTTGGAGGGTTGAAAGGTTGGAGGGTTGGAAGGTTGGTGATACGTCTCCTTTTCATGTCACTGTCCTTCCTACATTAATTATGTAGCCAAAAGATCTATTCAGATTAAATTTTTTTGTGGCCAATACAAATTTTTGAGTTAACTCCCCCTTGCATTCACCTCCACCAAATAGTCAAAGTACATAACTTTCACAAGCCTGCAAAATTTGCCATTGATTACGCTCCTTTAACTCCACTTCTTCTTTTGTTTTTTCAAAAATTTGGGTTAGGTTTCATGGACCGTGGCCTTGATCTCTTGGGACAAATGGGATGGCTAAAAGATTTTGATGTCCTCCACTAACTCCGTTCAGAAAAAAAGGCAAATTTTGGTGGGGCTAAAGAAAAAACACCTAGATCCTAATACAATCACTTCCAAAAAGTTAGTTTTTTTAGAACAGACGGAAAAAAGTATACTTCGTCAAATAAAAATATAAAAAAAGAGGAGACATGACACCACCTCGAAGAAAATGCTAATTTCTATCAGGTCGGAGGTAATTAATTGGTAAAAAAATTATTGAGAAATGTAAAGAATGTATAAATAGTCATGGAGTTACATTAAAACATGTGAATAATATATAAATTTATATAAAAAATGTGTATTAACTATAATTAATGTGCAGTGATTAGCAGGACAACATTTACATTTTTTTTGAAGTTAGTGTGGTTGAGCCCGTGAATAGTTTTGTGGCATCAGCAAAGGAAATGGTAAAAGCATAGAGCAATGTGTATTAATTACACTCCCCCACCCCACCCCACCAACCACCCTAAGTATTTACTGATTCTCACTTCAGCCTTCAAAATAATAAAGTTTCTTCATTGGACCTTAGCCTGTAAAATTCGGTGAACGGATAGTAACACTCAAGCGCCACATTGTGCCAATACT
>BRYF01000007.1:20004932-20007432 GCA_030159135.1 Actinidia polygama
TCGTTCTCTACCACTGACCTGCTATAGTTGAGGACCATGCTCATAGTTGATAGCCTGATGCAAAGGAAGGGGTTGTCGTTCTCTGCCACTGACCTATTGTGCATCTACACCGTAGTTTGGCCCAGGTGGGATCCCGATACGAACCTATTCATGGGCAACCATCACCTTAGGCTAAGGAATAACCAACAGCCCTAGTCCAAGCTAGTAATCGAGAACTTGGACAAGGATCTTTACTTTGACGAGTTCATTTGTATCTCAGGAAACTAGGCATTCCGGCTTGGTTACAACAGGTTATGGGTCGTCTTGAGGAGCAATAGTAGAATACATGCTCACACTTTAGCTGCATTTGGTTTTTTTCTGAATATCTTATTGTAATTTCACTGTTGTATGTCGGTTGGTTGGTTTTGCAAGTTTCAACAGCTAGTATAAGGTTTAGTTCGAGTAATGCAAGGTTGCGATCTGTCACGTGAACACAATCACAGCCTCATGACATCACTACCTTGTTACTATACCATCCAGTCTACTATCATACCATCCCACATCGAGTTTCCAAGCTCAGCCAATTTGCTTTTCCCCCTCTCCGAATCCAAGAGCCCACAGATCCTGCTCAACATACTCAGTCCTCGAGCTTCTACAACCAAACTATTAGCGATTGGATATACGTTAGGGCCACTAAGTTTGCTAGGGAAGGGAAAGAACTGGAAGTAAGTTTTAGTAGTTCAAGCTCGGTTCAGTTGTCCAAAATCGAGCTTGAAGCTGCCCTTGCCGAGGAGGAAGATGGGGAGGGGGAAAAAGAAGAGGAGGAGGAGGAAGAAGAAGAAGAAGGAAACGGAGAAAAGGGGGTTATAGTGGGTGATAACTTGACCGCAATCGAGCCAGTCTTTGTTTTGAGCTTAGACGATGAGGATCTCGAGATGATAGCATTCCCAAGATCCCAGATGTGCAAAAGGAGGAAGTTAAGCACTTCTTTGAGGGAGAAGGAGACGAAGAAGAAGAGTCAAGATTGACCACTGACATGCCTCAAAAGCTCCTCAAAATTGGAGTGAAGCCCGACCGAGAGAAAGGTCAAGCCTCACACACTATCACCAAAGTTGAGAACTCACGCCTCGCCGCTTGCTCGCATAGAGAAAAAAACATGGGGAAGGACAAAGACGTGGGTCCTTACCGCAAAAGACATTGTTTGACAGACAATTTTGGCCATTGACGAGCTCAGTTGATGACTCCCCCTCCACTCCAATTTCGGCCCCTGGGCTATGGAACCCCAAGCTCTCAGACGGGGTGCTCGACCACCGTGTCACCCACGAAGACATGGATCGGGACTTCGAGACCTGCCTAGCTATAATGCAAGTTGCGATGCTACCCTAGGACATTGTGGAGATACAAAAGGAAAATGGGTTGATGGTGTATAGCTTAACTATAATGCAAAATGTCCAAGTAAGTGCTCTAGCTCAGTTGATTTTTCTATCTTAAGACTTTCTATACTTCACTGAATTTTGGACTTCTAGAGATTGGTATTGAACTTCCAACAAGAGAAAAATTGCTCAGATGAATTAAAGAAAGTTTAGAAGTGAGTTATCATCCTAGAGGGCGAGGTGAAGAGTAAGGACGAGTTTGTCGCCACTGCCGAAGAGTTGATCAAGAAGTAGGGGGAGGTCGTTGAGCTTCTATAGGTGGCCTAAGACCCTGTCTGCCAGTGGGTCTATAACCTCGTCTAGAAATACTTTTAAGGCTCTTCAATTCTCTGTTCTGTGCCCCTTTCTCCTCATGGTGGCACACTTTCATCACTGGTTTCATTTCTTTGGATCCCTCCTATAAAGAGAGGCTTCTTGTAGTACAACTTATCATAGATCTTGGCAAGGAGCTTGTAGATTGGTTCCTTGAATACCACATGATCTTCCTGCCTTACCAATCCTTCGCACTCTTATACACTTTCCTTAAGGCATTTGAATTAGCTCTCTCCTCGAGAGGACATTCATGCCACTCGCTCAGCCTGGCTAACATTGTTCTCCAACCAAGTGTACATTTCCATCCGAAACATGAGGTCCTGAAGGTTGGTTGGAAGGTTAAGCGTCAAGTCATCACATAGCTTTTCCACCTGGCATCAGCCCAAGCTTGTAGTGACCACTGAGAGCTCCTCTGAGCAACCTTCGATATCGTTGTATGCCTCCCAATACCTCTTGATGTAATTCCATTCCCTCAATCTTGAGTGTGAATGGGGTTTGGTACCTTGGAAGAAGTTGTTCCTTCTGCACAGATTTAGGGGCTTGGCCTCTGACCTTGCTGAGAGGATTGTTCTTGCAGCGGCAGTTGGTCTGACACCAGATTTTCCCGCAAGTCACCTTTTCAGCTTTGTTTGGCGTTCAGGGCATGGTGAAGGTCCACGCCAGAATCAGCTCGGCTCAATGGAACTCTTCGTTTTTCTGAAGCCACAGTTTGATTGTAGCCTTGACTTTTTGCCTCGGTAGTATGATAGAGCTTGCTTGCTCCTTGAGCCTCCCCA
>BRYF01000007.1:20019932-20022432 GCA_030159135.1 Actinidia polygama
AAATAAAATTCATTTTCCGAAACTGAACAATATTTTGGGGCCACGTGAGAGAAAGATAATTGAAATTTATTGGGTAGTGGCAAACGAGTGATGCTATTGACAAGGCCAAGAGAAAAGACCAAAAAAAGAAGAGGTTAAAAAGAAAAACATTATAAAATGGGGTGGCCCCGAGAATTAGGATCTATTCATATGCTTTAGAAAAAAGTCACAAAAGCATGAATATGATATTTGGTATTGGTGGATTTTGTCAACTGAAATCTAAATTTTTGTGCCTATTAAACTTCACTGACACCCCCTGGATTTTATTAGAATCACATAGTCCAATTTTTAACTTTCAGTAAAAATACTTAATTAAATGCACATTTTGCCCTTACTTGACCTTTGCTTGTCTGTTTAATTAAGAAATATCATAACATCCACCACTCTACCTGAATCTCAGTTTAATTTCCATTAAGACCCACCACCACCATCCCCACCTTTATCATTTCACTTAAATTCCACCTCCAATAGTAATAAAATCCGCCACCACCACAAGAGTTGCAAGAATAAAGAGAGTTGAATTGTATAATATGGTGGGAGTTGGTGGTTGAATTAGGTGACAGCAGTGAGAGGTGCCAATGGAAGTTGGGAGGTGGAATGTGGAAAGTGGTGTCTTCCTCCTTTATTTTATCCTCTCCCCCATTTTGCTTGAAATTTTAATGATAGAATAAGGGTATTTTAGTAAATTTACGCATAAGTCAAATGGTTTTAACTGACAGAAAGTATTGGTATAATTTTAAAAAAATAAAGGGGTGTAATGTTATTTTAGATTAATGCAAGGGGTGTCAGTGAAATTTACCCATTGTTCTATTATTTTATAGAGTGGGTCAATAACGTAACCACTAATTAAAAATATATGTCTTCGAAAGTTCTTTTAATAGAAAATTCAACTTTATTTCTACATCATGTGGTGCTAAATGTGCCCAAACAAATTAGGAAACAGTCACATGAGGAATTATTAGTTCGAGGCTTCTAATTACTAGGGTGTTCTTTGATGCCTTGTGATTTAGAAAGTGATAAAAAAGAAGAACAAGTACATAGTACACAAATCCAAGTCTGGTCAATTTTTTCTTTTTTTTCTTTTGTTTTTTACATGAAAAGCTATTTTTTTTTATCTAAAAAACTGTGTTCATATTTTCCAACACGTTCTTAACTGTGCAATCCTGTTCTGTGATTCCTGTATTTCGTTATCTCATCCGTCATGCTGCTGTGTGGTTGTAATTCAAGAGGGAGAGAGAGAAGGTTGTGGGGATAGAGATTTGTGTCTCGAAATTCCTCTCTCTCTCTCTCTCTCTCTCTCTCTAGATCTTGTTGTTTTGTATGTCATCTATCTACTTTAATTTCATTCAGAACATTTGAAATAATAGGAAGAAAAATGAATAGATTTTTGTTAGAATTGATCCCCCACTTTTAATGTGAAACCCAAATGAAAAGTTTGGAAGGGTAGGAAGGATGAACATTTGGAGGTGAGCCGAGCCCGAGCCCGAGCCCCCATTTGAGGTAGTAAAAAAAATAGCATTGATATTTTTTACTTTTTAATCTATTGTCAAAATTTTCTTTGAAATTAATTTTTGTGCAAAAATAATAAGACTGTCTTTGATATAGGGCTTTCAAAATATTTTCTCCATACATTAATTAAATAAATAAATATTCTCTCTTTTTAAAAAAAATAAATTTATAACAAAGTTTATTTTTTAAGTACGTTTAAATTAGGATCACTTAAAAAATAAAAATATTTAGATCATTTTTTAAA
This sequence comes from Actinidia polygama, assembly GCA_030159135.1. Lineage (NCBI taxonomy): Eukaryota > Viridiplantae > Streptophyta > Magnoliopsida > Ericales > Actinidiaceae > Actinidia > Actinidia polygama. The sequence continues at coordinate 20,021,725 of BRYF01000007.1, forward strand.
AAAATAATTATTGATAAGAAAGTTTAAATTTTTAAGTACATTTTATTTGGGAGCACTTAAAAGGTAATTATTTAGATCAATTCTTTTTAAAATATTACGTATTAATAAAAACATAGATTAGTTTATAAATAAATGGTGTTTTTGAAGGGAAAAAATGTTTATCTATTTTAGTGGGTGTATTGAGAAAAAAATCTGAAAGTCCTAAATCAAATGACAAGTTTGTTATTTTTTGATAAAAATTAGCTATAGAAGGGAGAGTTTTGATATTAGTTTCAAAAGTGAAGTCAGTACTATTTTTGAAATTACAGATAAGGTGGCTATATTTGTCAAAAAATTTAGAGGAGAGTCAGTGAAATTTACCCTAATTTTTTTTAGATAGAATGGGACAAAAAAAGTCGTCCACAAAAAAAATTATCACATACTCACATGAACTCACCACAAATAAACTTGCTCCAAACAAACCTAAAAAAATCTACCCAAACAGGGCCTTAATCAACCTCTCCCCCCAACTAAGCAACATCTTAGGGCCACAAAAGAGTAACGAATCCCTCTCCCTCTCCCTCCATCCCAAACCTATAATAATTTGGGGTCTTCAAGGCAATGATAGGCCCATCGTTATAACATTTGAGAAGTAAATTTGCATACGAAACGCAAAACTCATAATAGGGGTGAAGTCACAATGATTGTTTAGTGGGATCGAAATTATAG
>BRYF01000007.1:20064932-20072432 GCA_030159135.1 Actinidia polygama
GAAACTAGACGGACCATTGTTGTTGATCTAATCTCGATTCCCAGCCATGAAACACATCAAGCACTTGGCTTAAGCAACACTGAGCTGGGACTAAGTTGGATGAATCCCATTATAAAATTTTTACGCCTTGACAAAAGGGAAGCACACAAACTCCGAATAAAAACAGCACGATTTTAGATCTCCCCCACGGGAGACTTGTACAAGATATCTTATTCGAGACTTATCTGTTGTGCGTTCACTTGAGCTTGGTTGAAGATGAGTTGTTTGAAATTCATGAAGGCATATGCGGATTGCACTCTTGGGGAATATCGCTAGCCCATTGAGCTGTAATGCAGGGATATTGGTGGCCCTACATGCAGAAAGATGCCCAAATGTACGTTCGCAAATGTACAAAGTGTCAACTCTTCTCTCCTTTCATTCACCAACCAACTACGAACTTAACCCCTCTCACCAGTCCATCGCCCTTTGCCCAATGGGTAATGTGCATCGTGAGGTCTTGCCTCGAGCTCCAGGAAGCAAGAAATTTTTGCTTGCAGACCCGAACTATTTTACTAAATGGGTGGAAGCCGAACCACTGGCCCAAATCAGAGAATTGGATGTAATCAAGTTCATCCATAGAAACATCATTTCAAGGTTTGACATCCTCAGAGCGTTTGTATCAAACAATAGAACACAATTTGTGGGCCAAAAAGTCAAGAAGTTGTTGGACGAGCTTAAGATCGAATTCTACAACTCAATGCCGAGCTACCCGCAGTGCAACGGGCAAGCCGAAACGACCAACAAGACAATCATAAACGGGATCAAGAAGAGGCTTGAAAAAGCTAAAGGCAAATGGGTCGAGAAATTGCCAAACATTTTATGGGCCTATTGGACCGCACTGCGGAACCAACAAACGAAACTCCTTTTCTTTGGCTTACGGGTTCGAAGTTGTAATCCTGTTGGAGGTCGGTTTGCCCACAATACAAACGAGACTTCCAACAACGACAACAATGAAGAAGTCTTAGCTCATGACCTTGATCTTGCAGACAAACAAAGAGAAAATGCACTAGTATGGATGGCCAACTACCAAAAACTAAGGCCAGAAAGTCTAGCATAGAGAATTCTCTGTTGGCGACCTCATTTTGAGAAAAGTTATTAGAAATACCAAGGACCCTGCGCACAGAAAACTAGGCCCAAATTAGGAAGGTTCATAAAAATAAATAAGCTTGCCGGCAAGGGCATTTATCATCTTCAGGACCTGGAGGGCAAACAATTCCCAAGACCTAAGAACTCCAACAATTTGAGAAAATACTTTCATTAAAACGTAACTTCTCTATACCCAACTTATATTTATAAAAGTTGTACATTATACTTTCAAAAATTAATTATCAAAACATCTATGTTTACCACATTACTAGAAGTATATATTCTTGGCTACACAAATAGTTTGATCACTTCAAGAGTTGATTTAAAACCTTCTAAAAAGTTTTGGAAATATACATAGCTTGGTGGAAAGAAATACATTTGGATGCCATAAAATACTTGCAAAAATCTTTATTTCAAAATTTTCCAAAAAAAATTTAAACCGAGATGCGTTCCTCATTTGCCTAAGCACGAGCTAAGGTGTTTCTAACGAAAAGTTTGAGAGTAGTCATTGAACTACGCAAGCATGAGCTTGAGATCATGATGCATCATGATTGATCGCCGACCTGCTCAAGCAAAGAGCTTGAGATGTCTTCAAACAGCACAAGACTAGTCGCCGAGCTATTAAAGCATGAGCTTGAGAATTCCAAAAGCAGCACGACTAATCACCGACTTGCTCGAAGCATGAGCTCGAGATGCCCTAAAAATAGTGTGAGGCTATTCCTCAGACCTGCTCAAGCATGACCTTGAGACGTCCTAAAGTTTTCAGTTCTAAAAAGCAACACATACGCTATGGCATACAAAAAATTGACTCTCGCTAAGGCATGCACAAAACTTAATCACACTGAGCTCAGATAAGTCAAAAGAAAAGCATCCTACGTTATGGCATGCCAAAAATTGATTTGCGCTAAGGCATGAGCATGACTTGATCTTCAAGCTGCCTGAGGATTGAGCTCAGAAATGTACGAGTATTCAACCATAGAAAGGCAGAAATAAGTTAAGGCAGAAGTAAAGGTAAGACCGAGTTAGGAAAAGAAACATATTTCATAAACTACCAAAAGTATTTATAGAATTCTGAAAATGTTCAAGTTTTTCACAAAAATATTTACAAAATTTTCAAAGGACCATCCCCCTTAATGCAGTAAAGCACTTTACACTTTGGGGGATGTCCGGATCTCTAGCTCCGTCTGCCACTGCTCCAACCTTGAGCTCGCCTTCTGCCCAAGCGTCTCCCACCTTGGCTTTGCCATCAACTCCCCCTTCTGCCGTCTTTCACATATTCCTCTTCGTTAAAGGCCGGCAGAATCATGGGCGAATATGGCTTAGGAGAATCCAGGAAAACTGCCTTAGGTATTGCCGCTGTCCATGCGGGATGAACAGAAGTATCCCGAGGTCCTTCAGACAGGTGAGCCAACCTTTAATGAATCTTCTACAGCTAGGTTAACCACGTTTAGAGGAAACATAACAGCTTGCGTAAGGGCAAGGCAGGTGTCATGATCTTTAGATTTACCGTTAGTGGTGACCTGCCTACCTAGCTCGGACAATGCAAGCTCCAGAACCCAGGGCTCGAGGGCAACAGTTGGAGTCAAGCTACCAACCGAACCTGCTTTTCCTCCTCGTTTAAGTTTATGAGAGGGACCCACTTTGGCTGCCTTCCACTTGTCTTTTTTGGGATGCAGGGAGGGCAGGCTCGGTTCTATCGAAGTTGGAGTAGGAACATTAGCTGGAGCTTGGTCTGGAATAGGTGCTTGGACTTTAGGAGCAGGAACAACCTTGAACTTTTTAGGGGTAAGAGCATCGGCAAGATTCTTAGCCTTCAGAAGTATGTTTACCTTGGAGTTTGTATCTGCGTCTTCGCCTCCAACAAAGGAATGGTCAACTTCGTCTCCAAGAGCTGGGGGAACTGGAAGAAGCTCAAGAGCAGTAGGGTGTTCCTTGTCTGAGCTGATCAAGACTCCACTACAGGCAAGTTAGCCGGGATCGTTGGTCCAACAACTTGCTCAACCTATTCCCCATCTTCAACTTCCTCTTCTTCCTCTCCACTCCCCGAGAGATCAAACGAGCTAGAGTTACCGGTGGAACCTTTACTTTAATCGTCAGCTTCCTCTTAAAGTCATTGGAGCTCAGCTGTTAGTACGTCAACCTCTTTGCTAATTTCAATCGAGCTCGATTGACGGCGACGTGAAGTAGGGTCTCGGATGCAAAAGGGCAGAAGCCTGATTCTATTGAGCTACTCTGCTTAGTGAGGAACAATGTGATGACAGATTAGCTCGTACCGCAAAAGTGTTTTCACATCTCGGGAGCCTTTTGCAATTGTTTACGTGTTTGATGGCTTCGGCACATGAACTAGTCCTCTTCTAGAATGAGCTAATGAATCCTAAGACAAATCAAATAAGATGCAATAAGACAACAACAATATTATACCAACTTATGCAAGTGCAGCAAGAGAATCAACTGAGGTACAAAAAAGAACTTACTATCAGGAATGTTTCTAGTGTGCCTAGGGAAGGACCACACACCATCGTCTCTAGCTCAGAACTCTTCGTTCCCCGAGACCCATACAAATTCGTTCAGATACAAGTCTTTGTTGGGGATCTGGGTTACCAGCCTCATTTGGGGTTGTTGGGAATTTTGGAGTCGAAGATATTGGTTACCGGTGTACAAATTGGTATTGGACTCTTTCGTTGGGCGTACCACGTTGTACACATGCAACAGGTCGTAGACTCTGAACTGCCCTTCCCTTCGCATTAGTGTGTCCATTGGGAGCACGGTCCAGACAAAATTGACTAACACTTTCATAAAGGCAAGTCGGCAACGCTCCATGACTTCCTTCAGCATTGAACTGATGGAAAACCAGAGTCCAACTTGGTGGATTAACCACGTGAGGACTGAGATGTGATCCTTGTTTCCTTCAACCACAGTGGCCACCTCAGTGGATCTTTTCTATGAATACATCATGTGGAATGTCATGTCGCTCTTAAACTTCACCAATGTGACGTCATCGTGAGCTAGGCGCTAAGCTCGGTTCAACTCAATGTTTTGAAGCAGAAACAAAGTAGTGAGAACGAGCTCAAACTAGGTATTGATGACGGATCACCAGGTGCCAAGTTAGCCGAGCTCGCCGTGAACTCCGAACTTTGCCCCACGAGGTTTAACATTTGGGTGCAGAGTTAGCCGAGTTTGCACGAGCTCAAAGCTCCACCCAACGAGGTATATTTACATTTTACTAAGGGTCAACTCTCAAGCCCTCCCCCTGCCTCGAACCTATCTTGACAATAGAAAGGCTTGAGGGGGCAAAACCCTAACCTTAGAAGACGAATTTTCGAAGCAGATTTTTAACACAATTGAACCATCAGAACCCCTGATTCAGACTCTTCAGGTTCAATTCGAACCCGTTTCACCAAGGGAAATGGGTCAGGGACAACCCAAATTATGAAAACCCACAAAGCTTAACAGTCGCCCTACAATGGAGGACAAACGGCCATCATAGATTCACAGTGAACAGTCATACAAACTTCAACAGGTATCAAGGACATTGAAAAATTAAAAACCACCAAGACCCAAATGGATTAGACATAATCTGAAACATGTATGCATCAATACACAATAATGAAAGGCCAAAGGTCCCAAAAACTTCAAAAGAACCTTACAGAGACAGTCGGAGGATAGAACAAGTATTGAAAAGAAGGAATGGCGTCAGAATTAGCATTGGAAATAGGATCGGCAGTGGCAATCGGACAACAACAGGTCTCAAGTGCACTTTCTCTATCTACAAGGCTTTCAAAAATGAAGATGAATAGTGGTTGGGGAAAGCCCGACTATTTATAAGAAGCCCAAAGGGCGGGTTTCCCACCAAACATGCCCTTAAGGTGCTTCGGCTCCCGCGCCAATTTTTTGCGCCTAGCCAATTGGGTATTGACATGTGGCAGTCGGAACACCGCAACTTCCCGCCAAACAACGCCTAAGGGTAGGTAGACGCTTCGGCATCCACACCCTAATCGAGCTACAAGCAAATTAGAGGCCAACGCATGGCACTACAATACACTGAAATGACAACGAGGTAAAGTGAGGAGACAATTTGCAGGCATTGACGAGCTCCGTCATCCGAGCTTCTCCACACCAAGAAACGTTGGCATCCAGCTCAATTGACCTCGACTAGCAATGATCCAACTCATGTTAACTGAGGCATAATTGTAAGGGGATAAAATACCAAGTACTAGCTCTAGCCGAGTTAGAGCAAACATAGCGCTGGGCTGTCTCTCTATAGCAAGCTCGACGCGGGGTATCTGCACTGGAGCTTGGTTGAGATGCAACGGTTGGCGGGGATCCCAAGGCACATCATAGGGAAGAAGGTGACTTGCATGGCGAGGTTTCCTCTGACATCCCCCATGGTTGGATCAAGGCACCGACGACATGATAGGCTAGCAACCGTGTCTTAAGGGCATGGCTAGGTTATCCACCTACTCACTGACACAACAGTTAGTGCGTCCCAGCACGCGCCGAGCTATAGTTATCCAATGACATGTCAGTTGGCACGTCCAGGCACGTGCCGAACTGTTCTTTAAAAGGAAATGCCCCTTTCGCTCTCAAGGTATGCAACTCTTGCTACCTCAAAGCTTAAACACACTTTCTCTCTCTAAAACTTCTGGTCACTTACTTGACCATCGGAGAGCTATTTTCAAAATAGCTCCGGCGGCCATTCTTACTATTTCTACCTTGCAGCTAGGTTTGATAGCCTACAACCACCGTCGACTGCTATCCAACCACCGCAGGGGTCTTTCTTCGATTTTCTCTCTTCCATTACATTCATCCACACCCCACATTACTGCATAGTCACTGATGGACTAAGGAAAACTAACTTGTGTTGTAAAGCTACATGAATATTCAAAATAGTGTGGGGTTGGAGGTTAATAAGAATTCTAATTTTTTGAACGCGAATGTTAAGCAAAAAGAGTGGCCCCATATGTATCGAATGACAATATCCAAGTTGTTAATGGTTCTTGATAGTTAGATTAGAATGCAGAAATATGCACTGAAGGTTCCTTTTGTGAAATCAGCTAGCCAATTTCAAAGCTCCACTTTATTTACTGATGCACCTCAATTCAATTTTTCTGATGCAGCTTTCGGATATCTCTTTACCACATTTCTTGATAGCATCAATCTTTTCTTTACAAGGTGTTGAAATCATGGTGTTCCACCAGAATGTGCGTCTTTTGGTTCTGTTGTCTCTCACTGCAGGAATTTACAGGTTGAAATCTTGCATGGTCAAGGATCCTTCCTTAGAAATGCATACCAGTGATTCACTTTTTTCCTATAAAATTTCTTTGCTATTAGATATTCAGGTTATGTTTTTACTATGAACTCTTAATTAGCAAACCTAAATTAATGGAGAACTTTTTCTTTATTACATTCGAAACTATTCAAAATCTCCTAACAATCCTTTTCATATCGTTGCTATCTTGCAGCTTAGACACTGTTACGTGGCCTAATCTCATTTGTATCCTGGTGCTTGTGTGGTTGAACCTATGTGTCTCTAAACTATTGAGGGATAGTTGATTGCATACTCCTTGGAAAAAGTAGATTCATTAATGTCCGTATAAGTGAAACTATAGTTAATTTTATTCAAGTGGTACCAAAATCTTTGTTAGTTATTGTGGAAGAGTTAACCACCAACTCATCTAAAATCTTAAGTTGTTAGAGAGAGGGGGCAACTTTATAATTTATATTATTCTCAACATGCCCTCTCACGTGTGGCCGGACTTTCCTCTATAAGTCAGTGCTGGACTTTCCTCTATAAACCAGCAAACACGTGCAAATATTGACTGCTTTGATACCATGTGAAAGAGTTAACCACTAACTCATTTAAAAGCTTAATCTGTTAGGGAGAGGGGCAACTTTGTTATTTATATTATTCTCAACAATTATCTTTGCCTCTTGGGTGGGAGTGTGCATGTGCAGATTCTATGATGCTCTGTGATGCAAGTGTGGAAACATCTAATCATCCCTGGTCATATGCCTGGTTGGCATGGTATTTTTTGTTCATTATAATTTTGTTTAGGGTTTGTAGAGTCTATTGGAGAATAAATTCCCTATTTTGGTTAAGTTGCATTAAATACAAAATACAAATATTGTTGCTGGATATCTATCATTTCTCTTTAATTTTGTAATCGCTAGGCTGTTAATGTTTTTAGGAGTATACTTATTATTTCCTTATACAAATTTCTATGAAGCACTGACATGTTTTTCATGCCTCACATGTCGGTATCCCAAACTCTACGAAACAGACACGTCCGTACACACCTTGAACACGTTTCCAACACGTAAAAATAAGTGTCCTAATTTTTAAGTATTTTTGAAATGTTTGGTATGTTTAAATAC
>BRYF01000007.1:20097432-20099932 GCA_030159135.1 Actinidia polygama
ACGCGCCAAATTGTGCTATATAAGGTGAGCCCTTATTCTCTCAAAGGTAAGCAATTTTAGCTATCTTTAACCATTGTTCCACTTACCCTTTCTACTCTATATATCTCAAATCACCTGACTTGATCGTCGGAGAGACATTTGCTAAAAACAGCTCATGCAGCTGAACTAACTGTTTCTGCCTTATAGTGAACAGGTGAAGCACCAATAACTACCACCAACCACCTTTAGCCACCGTTGGTGTCTATTTTCGATTTCCTTGCTCCATTTCTCACCCCCCACCCCCCACACACAATTGGCGTAGTTAGTGGGAAATCAACCATAGACATCTACAAATCGATATAATGGCCTCTGAAAGAAAAAATGACAGAACCGGTAGTCGATCCACCCAACGGGAGCAACTTCTTATGCCCAGGACTCTAGGCGAGGGAGGAAACTGTTGGCTGATGCCCGAAGGGCGGCCAAGGGCACTCCAGGCAGCGATCAGGTTGGTTGCTCCTCGAAGGAGGAGACGACAGCCAAGCTTCCACCATCCGATGACTGGAAACCCAGTTGACATATTTGCAACAAGTTCTAGTGGCCAACAACTTAATACCACCAGCTACAAGAATTTTAGAAGGACCTTCCGAGGTATGGTCTGCCCGGCGCATAGACGTACCTCGGGGGCCCAAAAGGGAAAACATATAGCACTTGATCACAATAAGTCTAAGAGTAGAAGTGACAATTGGACAGATGTCTTCGGTAAGTGAACGGTACCACTTGGCCGGGTCCCTTTCGGCGTGGATCTTCGCGAAACCCTTAACGCCAAGCACAACCGACACAAGGGTGGCCTGCGGGCCAAGTTGGGTTCCAGAACAACATTGGACGCAAAAGTTATACCTCCAGCCAAATATCACACCAAGACTACCAAGTCTGAGCTGCCATCAAAGTTCCAGAGGTACCAAAACCCCGTTCACACCTGAGATCGAGGGATGGATCCTTTGTAAAAGTTCATCCTATACGACGAGAAGTCAGATTTGATGTCCCACATCAGTCATTTCAGGCAGGTGATGATATTTTGGAACCACCTTGACACACTTATGTGCAGTGTGTTTCTATCGAGTCTAGGTGACCTCGGGCTGAAATGGTTTGACAAGGTTCCCGCTGGTCCACGGGAAGCTTCTACCAACTCTTCGAGTTATTCGTGACTCGGTTTGTTATCAACACAAAGGCATCCAAGGGTGTCGGCTTTCTCTTGACACTACGAAAAGGCAAAAACGAGACACTCCGCAATTACACCAATCGGTATTGGGAGCTCTACAACGAAATTATGGAGTACTCAGAGGAGCTTTCCGTGGTCAGCTACAAGCTCAGATTGACCCCAGGCAAAAACTATGGGCAGACCTAACACTCAATCCCCCAGCCGATCTTTATGACCTCATGTCCAGAGTGGAAATGTTTGCTTGGCTGGAGGATGATGTTAGGCAAGTAAAATGAGCCACATGGTCCTCTTACAAGGGAAATGACAAGTTCAACTATCGGAAAAGTACGGGGGACCATGAGGATCAAGTGAGGTAAGGCATCAACGTGGTCTTTAAAGAGCCATTCCATAAGCTCCTCACTTGAATTTGAGATAAGCCGTACTACCGAAAGCCTGCCCCCATGGGAGGAGATCTCACAAAGCGCAATTAGAGGTGGAAGTGCGCCTTTCACAAGGAGAAAGGGCACCAAACCAAAAATTGCTGAGCCTTCAAGGCTTTTATTGATCAACTCGTTCAGGCTAGACACCTGAAGGAGTATGTTGATCAGGAAAAGACTAAGGAAGAGGAAATCGAGGTCAGGTCTAATCCAAGATTTGAGCGAGGTAATGATGAAGATAACGATGCCTTGGAGGAAGTCCTACCTCTGGGCACTATTCACATGATAGAGGGCCCAAATCTCCCCGATCTTGAGAATAGAATTCGGGGGGAAATACGAATCGTATGACAAATGCACGAGGTTCTCTTAGTCCACACAACGGTGAAGAAGCCAAGGCAAAGCCAATTTGAGCCAGGAAGCATTACCTTTACCGAGGCTGATCTTGAGCGGTTCCAACACCCCCACAATAATCCCTTGGTTATCGAGATGCAGGTCCACAATTATAGCATGAAAAGGATCTTGGTGGACACCGGCAACTCGGTGGAGGTGATGTATTATAATCTTTTCTGAGGCTGATTTGAAGCATGCCCAAGCTCCCTTAGTCGGGTTCAATACTCAGTCTCATTTGCCCTTGGGAACCATAAGCCTCAAATTCCGAGCTGGGTCCCAAGAGTTAATAATAGAGTTCGTTGTCGTTGACATCCCTTCTACATATAATGCAATTGTTGGCCGAAATTGGTTGTACATGAGAAGCTAGTTGCTTCCACGCTGCACCAAGTTATCAAATTCGCCACTTCCCAAGCTAAGAAAACTATTTATGTGGACCAGGTGGCAGCCAAATAGTGTTACCTTGCCACGGTCTCCACAAAGGTAGCCATGAAAGAAG
>BRYF01000007.1:20114932-20117432 GCA_030159135.1 Actinidia polygama
CCAAGGATTTTAACCAGGTATATCCATAATATCATATCTACCTAAAGCATCTTAAAGTGTTCTCCAAAATAGAAAGAAGATAATACCCCAAACATTGTGAAAATGATAGTCTATGGCATATATTTATTGAAGATAATTTGAGATTATATTCTATTAAAGTAGATGTAATAATATATATAAAAAATAATCATTTTTGTTAATAGAAATGTTAGGGAAAGGGGTATAGCAAGAAATGATATGAATTTATTGAATCTAATTCAAAATATAGCGTGACAAATTAGAATTCCGAAAAAGAATTCATACGTCCGACTTTAAAAGGCTTAATGACAAGTTTGGTCCCCAACGCATATCATTTGTAGTATTGTGGTTCTCAATGTACCAATTGTAGTAATTTCGTTCCCTATGTTTGAAATGTGTCTTTAAATGGTCCTTATTTCAAAAGTCAACGAATCGAAAAAGTGAAAAAAATGACCATATTTGAAAAAAAATTCAAAAAAGACAAAAAAATTCAAATTACAACGGATTTTTAATGGATTTTTTTTGTCTTTTCTGAATTTTTTTTTCAAATATGGTCATTTTTTTTCCAAAAAAGAATTCGTAAACCAATAACGGATAGGCAGATAGGTACCAAGTTGATACCAGTCATTCAAGTTGCATTAGGGGTAGTTTACTATAACTTATTAGACATAACTTATCTTTTCTCTACTTTAGAAACCGTACCACATTTTTATTTCTTTTCTGTTTATAAGCCAAAAATAACTTTAAAAAAAATTAAAAGTTAATTTTTAAGAAGCTTTATTTTGATACTTTTGAATAATCAGCTTTTAACGTAAGTTCGTATTGTTAGTAGAATTTTAGTGAGAAGAAAATGATGAAGTTGTCAACTGTGGTGAACTTTCTCTATTTTTCAAGAATCAACCAAGTAAAACTGCATGGTTCTTTCTTCAAAAGGATAAGGAGATAAAAGGTGCATATGCTTGGCACCTTGTGAAAAAATACCCAAAGAAAATAGATCGAGAACAAATTAAAGAAAAAGAGAGATTAACAAGATGGGGTTGGGATATGCAAGCATTGACCCCACTCCACTCCACATTCCTAGTGGGAACAACATAAGCACATATTAAAGATCATCAATATTAGGTGCAATGGCTAGCTAGAATAACCCTCCAAAATCAAAAAGTATTAGATACAATAGTGATATTGATACGTGTTAGTGGGAGATGGTGTCCGTCAAATCTTGTTAACGATATTTATTGACTGATAATACTACGTAAAATATGGTATTAACATTACTGTTGCACTTAATATTTATTTTTTTTTTAAAAATGAATCGCAACAGCCGCGTGTTATATATAAACACATCTTTTCTCGTCAATAGTCACGTGATCTGGCCAGTTAATAGTTAACATGCTTGTGGATGTTGATGGAAGAGTTTTGGTGGATTGTTTCATGACAGTCAAATGGAAAAGACAACAATTACAAGAATATTAACCTAACACTCCAAATTTATCCTTAAAAAGCAGCCAACTTAAAACAAGTGCGATAACGAAGCCAAATCTTCCTAATGGAGATCATACGAATATTTAGCATCAACATTTATAATATTTAAATTATAAAGACACATTCGGAAATTCTTAAACACTTTTTCTATTAGCCGTGTTACAGTCCTTCAATTTAGCCCAAGAAAAATTCTATGAATTTAAAATAAATGGTTCGAATTCATTTGATTATGTTATTCCTAACACTTAAGTGAATATGAACTGTTCATTTTTAATTCAGGAAACTTGATCCAATTTCGGAAATGTAAAACTGTTGTTTTTATATTTTGTGGTTTGGTATGAAACCACTTAAAGAACTTGCAACTACACCCCATTGTTCTTCAATCTTCCTTCATTTATAATAAAAGTTGAATTGGCCATTCAAAAATGGATAGGGGTTCTACTTTAAAACCACCCAATGAAGGCAGTGGGGAGAGAATAAATACATTCATTATTACTACTTACCTCCCAATTTGTTTGTTTATATCTCAAAATAATTGTCCACTTTAAAAAATCAAAGCATAAAATTATTGATTTTCCTAAATTATCCCTCTCAAATAGTCAAAATACTAGAGACGAGATATCATTCTACAAGACGAAGAAAGTACACTCTTAATTCCACCGAGAAATAAGAGAAAATCTTTAATGTTATTGATTTAGAGAAGAATGATTTTGTCCTTAGACTTGCATACCTATTGAAATCTCAGTCCTAGTGGTAGGAATCAAAGGATTAAAATACCTTGATAAACTAAAAAAATAATCATAGCAGATTTGAGGATTGAATTATTAATTTACACAAAGAAGGTTGCACCTATCCTAATTTCCAAGAGTAATGACATACAAATCGAATTTCTATTCAGAATAATATGGTATAGTATGAACTTGTCAATTTTCAAAAAACGCCATTAAGATGTATTTTATTTATCAAAAAAACCATTGCTACATCATTCTTATGGAGTTTT
>BRYF01000007.1:20192432-20194932 GCA_030159135.1 Actinidia polygama
TGGTCGGGCCTCACCCACCTCACCTAGCTCTTTGGCTTCTTTCGGACTATTGGTCAAACTATTGGCAGGTCTACTCAGTCAATGCACCAATTAATTCAATAGCATTTTAGCCATCATACAAGAAAATCATACATGCTCAAGAGGAATATCATAAATTTCAATAGATAGCACACATGCTCAAAAGGAATACAAAATTGAATATTTTAAAAAAATATTCTGGAGTTTAGAAAGCATATTGTATCTACTCTTGCTTATCTCAACTTGAAATCGAGATCATTAGATATTCTGCTCTCTCAGCCATAAACAACATACTAAATTATTGTCTTGATCGAATATCATCTCACCGTTAATTCAATATGTTATCTCTCATGATCACCATGATCGCACCCTATGATTTTTCTCATCTCCCAATATTTTCATTCTTTTGCCGAATTTTCTCTATTTTCTCTCTGCTACTCTCCCTTTTGTAGACTTTTATTTGTAAGCAAGGAGACAAAATGGAGGACTTTGGTGACACATGGGGTGGGTCACCTTATGTAATTATGGCCTATGATGAGTCACCACATAGGATCCAATCAATTACCCGGATTGACACGCGTCCCAAAATAAAATATGTGTTCAATTTCTATTTAATTTTGTCATAAATTTTATTTGGGTCAAAATTTCGTTGTAATAAAAAACTAAAAAAATTATCAAAATATTACGGGTATAAAACATCTCATAACCTTAATATAATAATGATATTAAAAATAATTAAGAAAAATCAGAGTATTGTAATTTTTGCACAAAAATTAGCTCCAAAATTAAAAGAGATCACTTATATTTTCAAAAATATAAAGAAAGTAGTTACATTTATCAGAAACCTCATAGGAGGATAGTGAAATTTATCCATATATATATATATATATATATATAATGAACACTAATTCTTTGCATGATGCGGAAAAAATTAATGGGTAGCTCTGTTAGAGGAGTGCATTTTATGGGTTACTTCAGAGTTGTAAAGTAAATTCCCTGATGTTTAGGATTCAGGCCAACCTTTTTTCATCTGTTTTCGGAATCAGAACTATTTTTCTAGTTGATGGTTTGGAAAAAACACATTTCTTAAAAAAAATCAAATATTGAAAAAAAAAACTCTAAAAATTAAATAATATTTAAAAGTAATAATTTCTTGTTTTTAGAAATAGTTCCAAAATTTTGTACTGCTAAATTGATTATGAAAACTGTACCAAATAGAGTTTTGTATCTTTAATTTTAGAGTAAAGTTGATAGGATGTGAACCTACTTTGGACTCGTCTCAGTAATTTGAATATTTTATCTTAAAAAATATACTAAGAAGATTATCCATGCAAACAAATTCAGACCTAAGCTCAACTACTATTAGTGGAACTTAGGCCGCGTTTGGAGTGAGCGGCTTTCTATTTGTTTGTTTTTTCTTTCTAAAAAACCAACAAATAAGTGACTATTGTTTGGGATAATTTTGGGGGTTGCCCCCGTCCCAATAAGCAACTTATTGAAACCACAACTTTAAGCCTTAAAAATAACTTACACCAAATAGAATTGGATTTTTAAAAAAGAAAAAAAATCTCAGAAAGCCATAAAACTGCTTTCATTTATGGAAATATTATACATACATAAATGTTTGATTTTTTGTCAAAGGCAATTTAATTTGGTTTCGCAAAAGGCACTTGGAAAAGGTCACTACTTAAGTCTTAAGCCTCTGTAATGGGGTCTGAGGCTGTGAGTTATTGTCACATTCAATGATTAGCAAGCAGAACCTCGTTAAATTAATTATCGATAAATTATTAATTTTTTTTACATAATAAAATTATTTGATCCCGACTCGGGATTAAGGTATTAAATTAATAATCTTCATAAAATTATAAGATAATACATTTCAAATAAATTTTTTTTGTATTTTATAGATCTCTAATATTTTATAAATTAATAATTAGTTAAAAAGGACATAATAAATTGACTATGAAGTTTTTTTTAAAATTTGAATAAAGAGTAATTTGTCTTTTGTTGAACTTCAAATTTAATTGAATCGCATCTTTAATTGTTCGCAATACGCCCAAAAATCCTAAGGTGGTTGTTTTGTATTGCAACAAGAAGTTTTGGTGTGTCATTGATACTTTTCAATTGGATATTCTTTTCAATTTGCGTTCGGGAAAGCTAATTTGTTTTTTATCACTTGAAAATGTTTGATCAAAGATTTAGAAGGCCTCTAAAATTAATTAAAATTCTCATTTTTTTTATAACTTGATATTCGATCTATTGGACCGATTAATCCGGGAGATTAATCATATTGTTCATAAGCTAATGGCCTATTTAAAACCGGGACAAAACCCCATATGAACTAGCTGCTTAACACAGGCAGATGCAGTCGAACCCAATAGAATTCCATGATGCAAGGAAAATAATACATTCTACCACCTGGTTCTATCCTTCCAAGTCTTTCTTGAAGCAAGAAGGTCGATTGTGTTCTAGTTTCTCAGTC
>BRYF01000007.1:20247432-20257432 GCA_030159135.1 Actinidia polygama
TTCATCTATTACCCTATGGGTGAAGTATCACCAATATCATTTGAGAAAGACAACACCGCTCTCAACTTGGGCATACTAACTCTATCTATCTATCTATCTATCTATCTATCTATCTATATATTGTGGGGGTGTTGAGTTTGAGAAGTGAGAGAAAAAAAATCGAGAATAGACATTCACGGTGGTTTTATGGCGGCGAGCGTAGCTTCAACCAGTCAACTAGTAATGTCCTAGCTGCAGCACATAAATAGTGAGTTCGGCCGCCGGAGCTGTTTTCGAGAAATGGTTCTCTAAAGGTCAAGTTAGAAAACAGGAGAATATAAAGACAGAAAGTGTGTATTTAGATAGAAAATTGCGTGTACCTGTTAGAGAACAGGAGTCCTCCTTATATAGAAAAGCTCAGCGCGTATCTCAACGTGCCAACTGCCGTGTCAGTATGTAGGTGGCTGACAAACCATGCCTCTGCGGCTTGGTTGGTAGCACGTCTCCATACCGTAGATGCCGTGTTCCAAGTATGGGGACTGTAAAAGATAACTTTGCCATGCAAGTCATCCTTTGTCCATTGACATACCTCGAGATCGCTGCCGACCGTTGTCTCTCAACCAACGCTCAGTACGGTTGGTCCACTGAGCTTACTGTATAGTGACAACATTTGACTACTGTGCCTCTCCATTTCTGACGTCGATTCTTGCTCCCGATGCCATTTCCAACGCTGGTTCTCATTTCTAACGTTGGTTCTAAATCTATGTTTTTTTGATCGAAAGTTGCTTTTCTTGAACCATCTTTGTAAGTCTCTGTTTTTTGGGCGAGTTTTCCTTTTTTTTTTCGTGCATAGTCCTTCTCCTGTTTGATGCTTGTTGGGTTTATGTTTTCTTAGTCTTCTCTTTGCATTTGCATTGTTGTATGATTTGTTACTTTTCGTTGAATTTGCTTGTGGTCACTTGTCTACTATTGACTGGCGATTGCGGTTCTTTGTTGTCCTGATTTTGATTCGGGTTACCCATCGACCGGTATCTAAATTCCGAGGGGTGGGGTTATTCCCTTAAACACGTCTGTCACTGGGGATAGTTCGAGGTGGTAGGAGGGTTTGGACAGTGCATTCAACTTAGTATACCCTTGGGCGAGCTTCAAAGCTTACATCAAGCTCGATTGACTCTTCCCTTAGGAAGAAGTTGTGGACAGAGTTCAGAGTTCATATAGAGCTCGGCTAACTCTGTCCCACGGGCTTTATGGCCCAAGTCTGTTGTGATTCTATAGTTGAGCTTGTTCTCATCGTTTGCTTTTGTTTTCAGAACATAGAATTGAATCAGACTTAACTGCACTTCCATGACGACACGGCCTTAGCTCAGTTTCGTGCTAACCTTAACATTCCTGAAAACATTCTCATAAAGAGACTGGGCCCCAATGAAGATGCCAATTTGGTATAAGGGGCGGGTGACCGCATACTAGTCCGGACTTGGTTGATCCACCAAGCTGGGCTCAAATTCTCCCTTGGTCCTCTACCGAAGAAGGACATGGCTTTGTGCCATCTCACCTTCATGCAAGTGTTAGTGAACTTTGTCCGAACCATGCTGGAGGTGGACGTTCTAATGAAGAGGGAGGGCAAATAATTTACTGCCAAGGATTTACTTCATGTATATTGCGTAGTAAGGCCCGGGAAAGAACCTGAAACCCAGATGTGTATTAGTAATCACTATCTGTGACTTCGGAAGCCCTATCAGCCTCAAACGAAGTTGGTCATCAATGCCTCGAACAAAGATTTGTATTTGAATGATTTTGTTTGGGTCTTGGGGAGTTGGGAGTTCCAAGATGATAACCTCGGTCATTTTTCATTTTCACGATTTAGGGGCTATGTCCCTATTGGTAAGAGTTTATCTCAGATTCTTTTACCTTAGTCTTTCTAGTAAATATTTTACTTATTTTGTTTCTAATGGTTTGACATTTCTTCCATCTCAGTTTGATTGTTGAAGGATTCAGTGCCCGGTTCTAAAAGAGATCTGCACGTTGCGCCGCTGTAATTGAAGCGGTAAACAACTGTCAGCATATGCATAAGGTAGCCGAGCTTCTAAATTACATTCCGATTTAAAGCCACGTAATCCCTCACCGAGTTAACCATTAGAGACAACCAAGGCTTCCACCTCTACTCATTCGCGAACGAGCTTGAGGCGTTTGCTTTCGATTGAGGTTAGCAATTTGATTGAAGGAACTATCGCCGAGCTTGTATGACTTAGGGAAGAAGTTGAAGGGTTGAGTACTGCTTTTAGTGGATTGAGTTCTTTCGATTTGTTTGGACTTAGTGACGAAGAAGTAGGCAAAAAGGCAGTGAGTGAAGTTGGTGACGAGGAAAAAGACATCGAAGTCAAAGAAGGGGAAGAGGTTAATTAGGGCAAAGATCCAATTCCTGCCATTGCCCCTTTAGTCCTAGTTTTGGTTGCCCAGCCAATACTGGTTTTCAACTCGGCCTCTGAAGTTGCAGACGACCTTGACTTTCCTGAAGTTGCTCTCACTGTAGAGGATTTAATCGAGCACTCCTTCAACCAAGGAGGTAGCTTGGGTTCAACCTCAAAAGGAGAAGTTGACATGGCTCCCAAGATCAGAGCTTTGGGAAAGAAGAATGTTGTGGGGGCTGAGCTCGATCATCCAGCCCTTGACCCTATTTTGGCTCTCCCTAGTCTTGCGGCGGAAGTCATTCAAGCGCCCCGTCATCTTAGTGCGTCAGCAAGCGGAAGGAGAAACAGCCTATGGAAAGGGCTTCTCGTCTGAAGAGGGGGAGGGGAGTTGGCAGCTTGGTTGTCCCTCTGAGAATTACCGATATTCCTGAGCTTTGGGATCCCAAGTTCGCAGCCATCGAGCTCAGGAAGCAGGTGACCAATGTTAACTCCTCCATGGACCATGAAACCTGCTTGGCCTTAGGGAACGCCATCATGCTCCTATAAGATGTGGCTGATCTGGCTGGGGAGGGCTCGGAGGAGTTCAAAGACAAATTGATCATGCAAGGAGTTCAGGTATGTTACCCAGCTCGATCAATCCTTGCTTTATTTCCTCACGAAACTTAGTAAATTTTTTGTGTTTGCTTTGCAGATCCTCCAACGAGTGATAACCAAAAACTCAAAATGCCTGAAGAAGTATTCCACAAGACTGAAGAAGGCCAATCAGAAGGCCCACACTTTGAGAGTGAGCTAAAAAAATCCAGGCTTGATTTGGCTTCGGCAGAGCTGATTGCAATTCAGGCCCGCAACAAGGCCGGATTTGCTTTTGCCTAAATGAACAAGGCTCAGCGAGAGTTGGCCGAGCTCAAGAAGGTGGCTTCCGAGGAAGTGTCCCAGAAGGTTTTTGACCGCGGCTTCAATAGAGTTGGCAATTCTTACGAGAAGCAGGTAGCTGAACTACGCCCAAGTATTTTCCAAGAGGGTTGGCTAGCCTTGCTAAAAGAGCTAGAGACTCTTGATCACCCGGTCTTGAATGGTTCCCCCCTCCGGTCGAGCCCTTGAATCCACCCACGGTTTACTCTCCACTCATCCTCTATCGAGTTTTAATGAAGAAGAATACATGAACCAGCTAGTAGATGAGGAAGGAGTTGCTGTTGTCGAGGATGTCAGCACAACTCATGGCAACGAGCTTGGTGGAGGTGAAGGAGGAGAGGGGGCTAAAGGAGCAGATGTTAAGAGGGCCGAAGGAGAAGGAATCCGAGTACCCCTCCGAAAGAGTAGTTTGATTTTGCATTGCTTCTGATTTTTGCTCCCTACTGTAATATTCTTGCTTTTGAACATTTATTACTTTATTGTAAATGTGCTTACCATTTGTGCAATGTTCTCATTTCTCAACTTGTTTTTGATTGGATGTCCGTGGCATAATTGTAGCTTTTGTTTTCACGTTTCTCGTGGGATTGAGTTCGAAGCTCACATAGAGCTCGGCTAGCTCTTCCCTAAATTTTTTTTTACCAAATATCCTAGGAAGCTCTTCAGCTAACTCATCCCCCAGTTTTTACTAGTATACTTGGGCAATGCCTTTGGGACAGAGCTTGGAGCTCGCATGGAGCTCGGCTAACTCTTCCTTAATTTTTGCCAAGTATACTTAACAAGTCTCGTGGGACAAAGATCGATGCTTGCATAGAGATCGGTTAACTTCTCCCCAAATTTTTACTAAGTATACTTGGGCAACACCCGTGGGACAGAACTCGGAGCTCACGTAGAGCTCGGCTAACACTTCTTTGAAATTTTTCTAAGTTACTTATGCATCCTTGTAGGATAGATCTCGAAACTCGTATAGAGCTCGGCTAGGTCCTCTCTAATTTTTACTAAGTATACTTGGGCAAAACCTATGAGCCAGAGCTCGGAGCTTACGTAGAGCTCAGCTAGCACTTTTCTAAAATTTTTCCAAGTATACTTAGCCATCCTCGTAGGACAGAGCTCGGAACTCACATAGATCTCAGGTAACCCCTCCCCAAATTTTTACTAAGTATACTTGGGAAACACCCATGGGATAGAGCTCGGAGCTCACGTAGAGTTTGGCTAGCACTTCCCTGAAATTTTACCAGGTATAGTTAGCCATTCTTGTAGAACAGAGTTCAGAACTCGTATAGAGCTCAGCTAGCTCCTCTCCAATTTTTACTAAGTATACTTGGGCAACACTCGTGGGACAAAGCTCGGATCTCGCGTAGAGATCAATTAGAACTTCCTTGAAATTTTGCCAAGTATACTTAGCCATCCTCGTGGGATAGAGCTCGGACCTCGCATAGAGCTCAGCTAGCTCCTCCCTAATTTTTACTAAGTACACTTGGACAACATCCGTGGAACAGAGCTCGGAGCTCGCGTAGAGTTTGGCTAGCACTTCCCCAAAATTTTGCCAAGTATTGTTAGCCATCCATGTGGGATAGAGCTCAAAACACGCATGGAGCTCGACCAACTCCTTCCCAAATTTTTACTAAATATACTTGAGCAACACCCATGGGACAGAGCTCATAGCTCATTCTGCTAGCATTTCTCTGAAATTTTGCCAAGTGTACTTAGCCATCCTCGTGGGACAGAGCTCGAAACTCGCATAGAGCTCAACTAACTCCTCCCCAATTTTTGATAAGTGCATTTATGTGCAAACTTGATGGGATACGCGACTTGGGAGCTTCCACATGTTTGTCTCTTGTTGGCTTGTAGACGGCTGTCACTCGCGAAATTTCGTGCTCTAGGTGCATGCTTCGCCGCTTCGGATGCCTACTTTTCAGTGGCGGTTCATCTTCCTCTTTTAATGGTAGTCCGCTAGCCTTCTTCATTAATGATAGTCTGTTTGCCTTCCACATTGATGGCGGTCCATTTGCTTTCCATTCGCCACTATAAGTTTAGCACCTTTGCTCTTGCATTTGCATCCCAAAACTTCTAGTCTCTTTGAGTTTGCTTCTGTCTCTTAGGATTAGAATTGATGATCTTAGAATTTTGTCCCCTAGGGCCTTCTGATGCCGGGATAAGACCGAGGTAGTGGAAGGGTTTGATAGTTGTTCCTTGAAAAATAGTGAGTAGTCTTAGTAGGGTAGAACTCGGCGCGTGTTGCTGTCTCATCTGCCTCTGTCTCAAAAAGTTCTATAATATGAAACTTTTGCTTGTTCAAGTCAAATTTTTGTTCAAGGCAATAACTCTCTTATAGTTGATAAGCAATCTGGTACGGGCAATGAATACTTTGTGAGTATGGTCTTGCCGATGTCGAATATTGCAGACTTCTACCTGCTCAGAAGTCAACTAATGGATATCTAATCATATTCATTATATCTAGGCAACCATCCACAAAGATTGCCTAACAGAGTTTGGACGTCTTCGATGGCTTGATGGAGCTCGGCATCACTTCAGGGCACCTAATTTGACAATTTTGTATTAACGTTGTTCTTAAATAACCTTGTAATCGAACGCTCTATGATTGAATATCTTTGTAATTTGAACATCTTAGTGCTTAAATATCTTTGTAATTCCAACAACTTTGTACTTGAATAATATTTTTTTGTATCTCGTTTGCATTCTACTCCTTGTCTGAGAACTTACATCCTTGTATACTGTTTGATTCATGGGATGGAGTTTGGTGGTCTCATAGAGCTCGGCTAACTCTCTCATAAGAAATTTTTGCCAAGTTTACTTAACAAATCACATGGGATAGAGTTTGGAGTTCTCTTAAAGCTCGTCTAACTCTTCCAAATATTCTTGCTAAGTATACTTAGGCAACATCCCTGAGACAGAGCTCGGAGCTCGCATAAAACTCGGTTAACTCTTCCCAAAATTTTTGCTAAGTATACTTAGGCAACATCCATGAGATAGAACTCGGAGTTCGCATAGAGCTCGGCTAACTCTTCCCTTATAATAGCTCGTTTGATAGTTTAGGCCATGCTTTTGCAAGTAAAAGCTTTTACAAGTTTGTTTGATATAAATTCTAGCTCGATAGAAAAAATTACATTTTAATGGCAATATTTTTTCAAGTTGGTGAAATTCCAAGGTTTTGAAGCTTCTTTGCCCTCGGAATCTTTGAGGTAGTAAGTGCCCTTGCCAACGAGTTTAACTATCTTGTATGGTCCTTCCCAGTTCGGGCTGAGTTTTTTATCTGGCAGGTCGTTGGTGTTCCCAACAACTTTCCTTAGAACAAGGTCTCTCACTAAAAATTGTCTGTGTTGGACCTTCTGGTTGTATATTTTTGCTAATCGTTTATGATAGTCATCCATTCGAATCAATGCATTTTCCCTTCTTTCTTCAGTGAGATCGAGGTTCCGAGCTAAGACTTCCTCATTGTGACTGGCGTAATACGCTTTGGTTTGTATTGTGGGCAAACCGACCTCTAATAGGATTAAAACTTTGAATCTGAAATTCTAAGAGTAAGGCATTTCATTCTTTGCTTTTTGCGGTGTGGTCCAATAGGCCCATAAAACATTTGGTAGTTCCTCGATGCATTTTCCTTTGGCTTTTTCGAGCTTCTTCTTGATCCCGTTTATGATTGTTTTGTTGGTGTCTTCGGTTTGCCCGTTGCACTACGGGTAGCTCGCTGTTGAGTTGTAGAACTTGATCTTTAATTTCCCCAACAAGTCTTAAACTTTTTTGCTCACGAATTGAGTTCCGTTGTCTGACACGAACGCCCTGGGGATGCCGAACCTGGACAAAATATTTCTACAGATGAATTTGATCACGTCCATCTCCCTAATTTGGGCCAGTGGTTAGGCCTTCACCCATTTTGTAAAGTAGTCCATTGCTACTAAAAAGAATTTCTTGTTCCCCAATGTTCGGGGCAGGACTCCCACGATGTCCATTCCCCATTGGGAAAAGGGCCATGGACTGATGAGAGGGGTCAAGTCCCTTGTTGGCTGGTGAATTAGGGGGGAAAAAGAGTTGGTATTTGGTACACTTTCAGACATACACCTGGGCATTTTTTTGCATGTACAACCACTAATATCCCTGAGTCAGAGTTCGATGGGCCAATGATCTTCCTCCAGAATGTAGTTCGCACATGCCTTTCTAGATCTTAAAAAGTATGTCTTCGACAAGGCTCGAGTGGACGCACATTAGGTATGGTCCTAAATACTATCTTTTGTACAAGTTCTTGATGGAGGAGATCCATAATTGTGTTGCCTTTATCCAAAGTTTGTGCGCCTCTCTTTTGTCTTCTGGAAGCTTGTCACGTCGTATAAAATCCACGATCGGATCCATCCAGCTCAGCCCCAACTTAGTGTTGACTAAGACGGATTCCTGAGATACTTCGTAGCTAGGGGCCGAGATCAAATCGACTGCGATGATCCATCCTGGCTCTCCTTAAAAAATCGAAGCTAAGCCTTCCAGTGCGTTTGCATATGAATTCAGTCTCTCCCCACTTACTAAATTTTTATTGCTTTGAATCTGGTGAGGAGGTTTTAGCCACTTCCAAATACTTAGCCATCTTGGCCTCCCGATATTCAAATTTTTCTATAACTTGGTTGACCACTAGTTTTAAATCATTAAATATATGGACCTCGAAAACTTTTAGTTTGCTGGTAGAACGGAGTCCCACAATGAAGGCTTCGTATTCGACTTCATTGTTTGTTGCGGAGAAATTTAGTCTGAGACAATGTTCAAAAATTGCTCCTTCTGGACTCTTTAAAACTATTTCTGCCCCTGCACCTAGGCTATTTCTCGCCCTATCAACAAAAATCTTCCAAGCCGTGGTGGGATCAATCTGAGGTGGTTCTGCATTGATCTCTTAATCCTCAGAGATCTCATTAGGGG
Source organism: Actinidia polygama (assembly GCA_030159135.1). Classification (NCBI taxonomy): domain Eukaryota; kingdom Viridiplantae; phylum Streptophyta; class Magnoliopsida; order Ericales; family Actinidiaceae; genus Actinidia; species Actinidia polygama. The sequence continues at coordinate 20,255,649 of BRYF01000007.1, forward strand.
TGGTTATTTCTGCACACTGGGGTGGTTCTTAAATAACTACTTGACCCTTAGGTACTGGTTGATTTTCGGATGATCTTGGCTTCGAGCTCTCCTCCCCTCTATTTGCAAACAAAAGGCAACCTTATTTTGGACTCACAACTCGGGGTGAGATTTCTGCCACAAAATCGGTCAAGACATGTCCTTTCATTATTGTCCTCGACAAAAATTTTATATCTGATTGCCCTAGTTTGATAGCCCATTTGACAAGTCGTCCGGACAAGTCTGCTTTTGATAAAATATTTTTTAGCTAAAACTTAGTATACACAGCGATGGGAAATGCTTGAAACTAGTGCATGAGTTTCTACGAAGTTAAGACCAGGGCCAAAACGAGCTTCTCCAGCGACAGGTACCTTATTTGAAAAACCAATAAACGTTTTGCTAACAAAGTAGATCGGGAGTTGCTTTCCATCTACCACTCTGATGAGTACCGAGCTAGCAGCATGTTCAGAGACAGCGAGGTAGACGTAGACCAACTTTTCCTTATCCAGATTAGAAAGAAGCAGTTGACCTAGTTAAATACTTTTTGAACTGTTGGAGTGCGAGCTCGCACTCCTTATTCTATGAAAACTTTGTATTTTTCTAAAAAAGTTTGAAAAATGGACGGTATTTGTCAAATGACTTATTGATAAATCTATTTAGTGTTGCTGCCATTCTAGTTAGTTTTTGAACTTCCTTCGCAGTCCTTGGGCAGATGAGGTTATTGATCGCTGTGATTTGTTCAGGATTTGCCTTGATCCTACGCCTCGTATCAAGTGCCCCAAGAATTTCCTCGAACTCACCCCAAAGGCGCACTTCATTGCGTTCAGTCTTAGCTTGTGCCTTTTCAGTATTTTGAACACTTTGATCAAGTCCCTAATATGGTCTGGCTCGCGTTTTCTTTTGACCACCATATCATCGATGTATGCATCCATGATTTTACCTAGGACTGGCTCAAATATTTTTGTGATCATCCTCTGATATGTGGCTCCTACGTTTTTCAGTCTAAAGGGCATAACCTTGTAGCAGAATATGCCTCGAGGGGTGATGAATGCAGTCTTCTCTTGGTTGGGCTCATGCATTGTTATCTGGTGGTAACCTCGGTATGCATCCAATAAGCTCATCTGGGAATGACCCGAGGTAGAATCCACCAACTGATCAATCTTCGGCAAAGAAAAGCAATCTTTCGGGAAAACTCGATTGAGATTTGTGAAGTCTACGCAGACTCTCCATCTGCTGTCTTTTTCTTTACCATGATTGTATTTGACAACCAACTCAGGTAGAAAACTGCAGTTATTGCGCTTGCCCCCTTCAATTTTTCCACTTATTCGATCATTGCATCCACGTGCTCGGTTACAGATATCCTTTCCCGTTGCTTCACTGGTCGAGCGTCGGGTAGGACGTTGAGCTCGTGTTTGATAAAATTGGGGTCTCTTCCAGTCATCTTGTAAGGTGTCTGATTGACACAAAATATTATAATTTATCCATTGAATTCTCCCACATTTTAGCATCATTGGGCATATTATCTGTTACATTTAACTAATATTTGGCGCAAGAGGTGTAAAAGGTTTTGCAGGACAAAAAGAACATTTAAAAGAAAAAATCAGTCAAACCGCCTTATCTCCGACCGGTCCATCATAGCCCGACCGATCGGGCCATGATCAGCCTACTTTGTCTTAATACAAATGCCTCTGACACTTTGATGTTAATGATGATGAAAGGTCATGATTAGGTAAACAAGTTGGCAGCCACATTGGACTTTAAAAAGG
>BRYF01000007.1:20372432-20374932 GCA_030159135.1 Actinidia polygama
TATTTGGAAAGAATAGGCCACAACTCGGTCACATGATTCTGTATAATTTTTCTATATTTTTTTTGTAGAACATTACTCTCCATAATTTGTCTTTTTGAGAATTTAAATTGTTTTTTTAGAATTCTACCTAATGTTTATAGTGGGAATAGCAGTTTTGTTATTTTTCCCTTTCCAATATAACAATCTCAAGGGATTGGTTCCTTTCAAAAGTACTTCTTTTAGTTGAGAGTGCCAAATACAAGAGCACCCTTTAAAAGTTAATGGAATTGTGAAATTTCTTTGCACTCATTTAATTCAAGAATCCAAACAAATCTTATTAAATGCTGTGAAAATAGTTAAATGTTGGGCCCATGACTGCTCTGATATTACTTGTTGAAATTTTTATCGCACATCCCATCTCACAAAGGAAGCATACTCACAATAATTATAATCAAGAACATTAATACGCACACGCACCCAAAAAATAAAAACAACAAGCTTATGTGGTTCGGCCAAAATTGCTTACATTCACGGAAGATAGATATTCTATTATATGAGAAAAAATAGAGAATACATGTGAAATGGACAAAATACTTAAAACCTACATCCTTACCTGAGCCTCACTCTCTCCTAAACCATAGCCCCATGGGCTATTTTTACGCTAACTAAGATCCATATTACATTAGTGTGGGGTAGTGGATGAAGAGAAAGAAAATCGAAGATAGACACCTGCGGCGGTTGCTAGCGAATAACTGTGGCAGAAGGTTGCTTGCTGGACTTGCAAAATAAAAATAATGAGAATGGCCACCAAAGTTGTTCCGGGAACAGCTTTTCGACGGTCAAGTTAGTAACCAAAAGTGTATATATATAGAGAGAGAATGTATAGCTTGAGTGAGATAAAATTGTATACATTTGAGAGAGGAAGAGCTTCGCCTTTTATAGTGTAGCTCGGTGCATGCCTGAACGTGCCAGCTGACATGTCATAGAGTAGGTGGCTGACCCCATCATTTTCCTAAGGCAGGGTTGGCACCTAGCTTATCACATCGTCGACATCTGGACCCAGGTGTGCGTGTGGTAGAGGAAACTTAATCTTGCAATTTACCCTCTGACGTGCTCTTGGAATGCCTACCGTCCGTTGTTCCTCTACAGACCTCTGGTGCACAGATCTGCCGAGCTTGCTATAGAGCGATAGTCTAGTGGCAGTGTTTGCCCAAGCTCGGCCAGAATTGGTTCTTCATATTTTATCCTTTTACAATTACCCCTCAGCTCGCATGAGCTATCTCATCGGTTATAGAGGTTATGTGAGTAGATTACCAATGGTTTTTAGTATGGAGAAGATTGGACGACGAAGCTCGTTAGTACTTGTAAGCTATCCCTTCACTGTCCTTTGGTTGTGCTTTCATTGTCCTGCACTATTAGGGCACAGATGCAATGCCACGCATTTACGCTTGGTTTGCTTATAGCTCGGTTAGGGCACGGATGCCGAAGCGGTGCACCTACCCTTAGGTTTTGGTTGGCTAGAACTCTGTGGTGATCTCTGCACCATGTTTCTACACATGATTGGCCTGTAGTGAAATTTTGGGTGTGGAAGCCAAAATTCGCGTTTTTTGGGCAGGAAGTTTCCCCTTTGATCCCAACTAGAAATAGCTCGCCTTCATTCCAACATTGTTTACCTTGCATTTTAAGAGTATTTGTCAAGAGAGAGATGGTGAGCATCCAAGAATTACGAATCGCTGTCGTTTGATTACTATTTTCAACGTTGTTTCTGTTGCCGACCAATCCATTCTCATCTTCCGACGAACCAATTTTTGTCTTCCGACCGCCTCTAGATTAACGCTGTAAGATTTTTTTTGGATTTTTTTTTGAAATACCAGTACGTCGATGTATTTTCTTTTTGATTCTATCTAGGTCCATTTGAATATTACATCTAATGCCTCTGATTTTGTTTTTTCACTTGTCTTGCGTCGTTAAATGTTGAAATTGTCTATTTGAGTTTGTTTGTGGTTGTTCGTCAGCCATAAGCTTTTCGGGTCCCAAGGGCTTTGGGTTGCCTATGGATCTGTTTCCACCATTGAAACAGATTTGACCCGCTCTTGTGGTTGAATCTTGATTTTTGTTGATTCACTTGCCCATTAGGGTTAGGTTTTCATCCCCTAGGGTAGGGTTTTGCCCCTCAAGTTGTTCTTTCATCGAGAGAGCTTCGAGATGAAAGGGCGGCTTAAGAACTGAACATGGGGACATAGCTCGGAATCCCGCACAGTTTGGCTAGCTCTGTGCAGGCCCGTTTATTGTTGCACTTATCTAGGTAGAGCTTGCTCTGACTACTATGCTTCTGTTTAAGAACATGGAACTAAACCGAGCCTAGCTTTTATGGACCAGCTCGACCGTGACTTTAACTCCCGTTGTTGCCCTGAGCTTTGGGCTTCGGATCTCTCAACTGGAGAGGTCGAGCAGCGTGTCACCGTTGTTGACACAACTCGGGAGCACGACACCTACATAGCCTTAGCGCAGACTGTTATGA
>BRYF01000007.1:20419932-20422432 GCA_030159135.1 Actinidia polygama
ACGAACTCACACAGTTCTCGTGTTTTCCTCTCTCTCTTTCGTATATATAGTCAGGCACGGAGGAAACGAAGCTTCAATTGTCACACAGAGTCCATAACGAGAGATAAGTATCAAAGCACATTCAACTTGCCCAGTAAACCTACAGCATTTGCTGCACCTTCATTGACAATGACAACTCTTTGAATTTTCAGCACATCTATTATTACCCAGGTGCTTAAATTTCAGTTTCCCAGATAAATGACTTGTCAATGAAGCCCCTAAAATATCACTAAGCCATACAACAGAACCGCTACAGCCTGATACTGAGTCAACATGTTTTAAAAGCTTTTCCTCCCTCTTGGCATAAAGAGTTCTAGAGAGGAAATTAGATTGTAGCTAGTAGGAATTTCATGTTGTTCTCCTCTGAGAAGCAAATGTGACCTCAGTAGTCTCTCCACACATGAAACAGCTGCCAGATATACAAGTTGAGTTTTGGAAACAGGCATATATGGCTCAATTCAACATGAAGATATTTTTACTTCCCTGCAAGAATAAAATACCTACCAACAACAGTCGTATGCGCACTTTGGGAACCTCCACATGTAACCTATAAAATGTCTGATTTGGTTATTACTCGGTCCAAAAGTGCCTCAACATTTCAAGGAATAAATCTTATGGGTGCTACACAAATATGTCATGTGAAAAGAAAAATATACACAAATAAGAAGTGACTTAGAGCAATCGTAGAACAGATTCTTATATGTTAAAAGCAAACATTAATAACTTTGATTATTTGCATGTACCGCCTATATAGGGCTATATGCATACTTGTTCAAAGTATCCAAATCTATGTAGAGCAAATGGACTAGGTAATCCAAAGAATGTGTTGCATGCTTGCGTGGTAACCATATTACATACTTTGAATACAGCCAACTTGACTGAAATGTGAAAAGTAAATGGCGGATCTTTGCTCTTATCAACATACTTTCATATCTAAGAAAGTTGGGCAGCCAAAAACCCAAAAGGATGCAGTAGCATTAATGCACAACGTCAGTTACTCAATGATCTTCAACGAAAGGGAGCAGCCCGTCAAGTTTTCTTGCCTTATTACCATGTTCAAGTGGGTGCATCAAATCATCCCTCACAACATAAAAGGATGGTTGTTGATTGTTCTTTTCCATCAAGCTATCCCCAAAAGATGGGCTAATGTTGTTTGATAAACAAAGATTTCCTAGTGGTTTACTTGTTGTATTTGTGTGCCAAAGACCACTATTTGGTGAATCACGGTATCTAGCTTAAGCAATGTCCACCTCCTATCAAGCAATTTTGAGTGAATACATCGCCACAGACTTTGGAAGGACCTTGAAATTGAGAGAAATGGGATGTGTTCTTATCAACCCTAACAAAAATAGCAGGAGTCATGTATATACTGAGAATCTCAGTGAATTAAAGATGCAGGTAAATAATACAAGCAGAGAATGTGCTCGTTCTAACTAGTGTAGTCTCTTTGTCTTAATAGTCGTTGCTAGTGACCTAAGCTTGAATCATGCTTTCATCCAAATTTATGAGAGTTTATAAACAATGGCGGGCCAAACCCTTGCCTCCCTCACAATTGAACCAAATGAAGAAGAAAACTAGAAAGTAGAAACAGTCAATTGCATGCTAATTTGCTAAAACAATTGCTAATAATGTGTTGGGTTGGAAGGAAGGAGGTGGAGGGGAGAGAGTGGGGTTGATTCCTTCATTTGGTTGGGGGATTGGTAGGAGGGAAACTAAATAGGGAAAAGTATGTTTCTCTCTCGGCGCATGTTAAGACGTCTGCCCAATTAGGAGTGAAAAAGAAGGGAGGGGAAGTAAAAAATGTTGACTGGTTTTTAAAAACATGAAACTCCAGTTAGGAACTTAGGACCTCCATTTTGTCAAGTAGCCTTTTACTACCTAAGGGGATAATGGTCGAAAGAGTCATAAAGTCTGATCTTCTTTATCTCCTTCCTTCTTTACCCTTCAAATAAAAAGCAAACCCAAACCCTTTCCTAAGATTGTGTTTGTATTCAGGATTTGGTGAGGAAAAAGAAAACGAAAATGAAAAATTTAGACGATCCAACCGTTCGGAACTATTGGATCATCTACCTTTTCTATTTCTATTTTTATTTTATTTTTTCTCACCAAATCCTTGATCCAAACACAGCCTAAGTATCTCTTTCCCTCTTCCTTTCCATCTTCCCAACCAAACACAGCATGGAAGTGTGAAGCGCAAGGTGATGTTTTGGTCAATGGATTCTGTAGACACGCAAAATTTGGTCAATTAAAAATTGTCAAGTGTTTTATAAAGTCACAAATTGTGACTAATCAAACAATGTCATGTGTCAAAATCTGCAAGACAAAGCGAATAAATGCCGCCACATGTCAGAATGATATAATCTTTGAATGACAAGTTTTAAGCCAATTAAAGTACACCACTTGTCCAAATAAGACTCACTCCAATTAAAGTCGGACACGTGTCAATAAATATCCTCATTGA
>BRYF01000007.1:20444932-20454932 GCA_030159135.1 Actinidia polygama
TCCTATTAATTTGTATTAATAAGCATTGTCTAAAATTAATGAGTTCAATTATATATTAATATTTAAAGTAAAAAATTTTATTTTAATCATCTTATATATTTTATTTAATTAAACAAAATTAAATTAATAACTAATTAATGATGCGAGGGTAATTTTTTCTTTTGACATTTTATCCTATTATATCCAACTTTAAAATCCCTTTCTCCAAAACACATCAAAACACCAAACTACAAATCCACCCTTCTTAAAGGTAGACCCCACCTTATTATAAATCCCCCTTCATTTCAAATCCACCCTCAAATCCTTCATCATTCTATATCCACCCAAATCAAATCCTTTCGCCAAACAGCCTGTTAAGGAGAATCATTCGTTTAGGACCTTCATTTTGATATTGTTTGATTCGCTGTAGTTCTGTTAAATAGTTTCTGAGAACAGAGAAGTTTTATGATTGGATGGGGAGCTGTTCCCTATAAAGAGTAGAGTATGCTCTGTTGTAAGGACACGAATGAAAGAAAGAAATGCAAATTCATTCTATTTTCTCTATATATATTCTTCTCTCATCCATTTCTTGTTCTTGATTCATTTTGTAAAATCCTCGTACACTGGGTACCACATAACCTAAGAATATTGAGAATGTCTACAGAAATAATCGCTAAAAGAGGCTGAAATGGCACCCAACACCACTCCGATCTCTAAGCCCAAAGTTCCTCCACTCGATGGATAAAGAGTATGCTCTGTAGCCGTATCTAATTGAAAAAATTATAGTTGGAGCCAGTTATTCAGGACGCATGGCTTTTGTTTGTGCATCTGCATGGTGTTGTGACAAACCCAGAGGGTTGAGGAAGAAAATACTCAAAAATATGAATATCCCAACCAAAATGAATGAGAAAACAGGCTGAATGGAACTCAATTTTCTTGATTACAGACACATCCTTCCCAATCTCTCTTCCATTTATATTTCATTCATCGACTTGATAAAAAAAGAATAACATATGGTAACTAACTAAATCCCCACTTGTGTTCTCTGTTCCAAGAAGCAGAGAAGACCAGAGCTCACAATAAGAACACCTTCGTTTCCATCGCTGGCCTTTCACTCCCCTTTCATTTTCCTTTTTTTCGGTCTTTATCTTCCTGTCTACCTCAACCATCTAGTGAGAAATCTTGAAAGTTTACAAAATTTTGATACGAATGAAATGGGGCGTTCGGAAGGTCTACCGAAATAACCGAACAGTCTAGCAACTCAAAGGACATGGTTTCATGAATTGAAATTATGGCATGACAGTTTTGTGTATTGAATTGAGCAACTTAACAGTCATTTTTATACTGAAATTCTTGTATTTGAAGAGACACCCAAAAAATACAAAAGTTCTATAATTTTGCAATTTTGGTTCAAGTTTGCCAAAACTTAACTCATGTACCTTATGTTCCCACGTACGTGATATAGCTGTTTTATTTTAATAAAAAAATGACGACAAATTCTACAACACACTCGATAGGCCGAGAATCTTCTTAAGAAAAATGCGTTTGCAAAATTCAGCTCGCAAATTCTGTGTTGTATCTCAATTTTAGAATTCTGTTTTGTATTTATATATAATTGCTATCAAAAAAAATTATTTTTTGAAATTATGTGTTTCCCATATTATTTTCAAAAACAAATACTACCGATCATAAAACCAAATATTATAATATATAGGATATAAAAAAAATGTATAGTATTTGGAAACAAAAATCTGATACATCTATAGTATAAGACACAAATATTTTTAAAATTTTAAAATTATCTTTCACTATCTATGGTTGAAAGCCATTTAATTTAATCCAATGGTTGAGATTTCACGTGAGACTATTTTTTTTTCAAAACAATATCACTTCCTTCTTCTATCTCTATTGTGATAAAAATCTGGGGCGAGCAACCAACAGTCAAGTTGCTTTGGATGACGAGGTGGTAACCTCGGAAAAGACTCGGGTAACTTGCGCAACAGTGAACAAACATTATCGGTGGGGGCGAGGCCGCTCAAAACCCATCCGAAGTACGAATCAGACTAAGGCGATCAAAAGCTAAGTAATGAACAAGCAGAGCTATCAGTCTGTGCCATAGTTAAAATTCCGTACCAATAATGGTGGGGGAGCGACCTTTATATAGATGGAGAGTGGAGAGCAGTGTAAGAAAACTGTGGCGTGATCCTCAGATGGCTAAGTATGGCAATATATCCCAGAGATATAGGAGATTTAATAGGGAGATCTGACATCTAGAGGGCATCCCGCAATTTGTGGGCATTGTGATGGAAAGAACCTCTTTCGGATGTAGTTTTCCAGTGGAAATAGAATCCTTGCCGAGATGGAGTCCATATGGAAATGGTTAGTTGTCTGGCGATGTTAATTACCTTGCCTGGTGGCGACTTAGAGATAAGACTCATTTTCATACTCTAGCGATGTGATTGCATGGCAATTATATGGTAGGCGACCAGGATTATCTAGAGTCACGGCGAGGTAATTGCTGAGGCGATGCACTTAACTTGGTGAATATTTTCTCCCACATCAGTAGCCCCCTACTCGAGATGCCGAGAATGATCACAGGATCTATGAGTAATTGAAAAGTTACTACTTTCTGCCAGTGTAATAATGGCACATTTTTTGAGGTGGACACGTGAAGAAAGGCATTAAATGTAGATGTGATGGCGCGAGTAAAATGGCGGCGCATTAATGAGACTTTTGGCGGGAATGACTGTGCGGCCACAAAGATTTCGGCGGAAATAATGGTGCACTAACGGTGCGTTTGGCGGGAAGGGTAGTTAGCAGCTTGTTATTCAAAGCGTCGCGAAATCTGGAGCGTTGGGGTAGATGAATCTCAGCCCTAGGCATCTCTTATAAGTATGGGGTCCGACCCATTTCATTGTACTCTTTTTTGTCCTTAGTAAGTATTCTCAAACACCTTGTTAAATATTCATTCCATAGTATATGTCCCTTAGGTCCGACATAGGTAGCTCGGAGAATTTAGACAATTCCTTACCTTCTTGGGTGTCCGACCACTTAAGTGAAGAATCATCCTATATAACTTACGAGGTGAACCAATCCCCCACCTCACCCATGGAGGGTTCCCCGATCATTCCTCTGGCTGTCGTCCATCCTTCGGTGGACAAGGAGACGAACACAATGACCCCGGAAGAAGTGGCCCTCCTTAGAGTGTCATGCTCTTTCCCGGCAGGTGTCCAAATTAGGTTTTCCAGCGAGAATGGGACCGTATCTTCAGCCCGGCCAGACGAGGTGGCCTTTTATGAAGCGGCCTTTCATGCAGGCCTCCGATTTCCCATTCATCCTACAATCAGGCTGATTTTGCAGTATTATAACATCTGCCCTATCCAGCTCGTTCCCAACGCATGGCGAAGTATCATTTGCGCGATGGTGCTGTGGCGGGCCTACAAATATACCATGTCCCTTTCTGAATTTAGAAATTTGTTTAGCCTAAACCCGAACCCTATATCGAATCAAGGCTAGTTGTACTTCAAGGCGAGGTACAAGAAAACCTTGCTCGGAGGATACCCCAGCAACGTCAAGGGGTGGAAAAGCAGGTTTTTCTTCATCTCGGGGGATCATTGGGAGCTTCTCGAAGGTTTTTCTCGTGAGGGTGTCCCAAGGGTCCCGACATCATGGGGCATTCTAAGGCGGTCTCAAAGTTTTTCATTATTCTCTCTTTATTTTTGTTGTCCTAAGGGTTAATATCTCGTCTTATGTGCCTCAGACAAACATTGCAACAAACTACAGAGGCTGTATGGCGACGAGCCCAAAGTTTTTGACAAAATTTTTAGCTCGATGGAATCAACAGGGCGATATTCCGTCCCGGTGCTTCTTGAGTCGAAATATTTGTACTGGGTTTTTGGCTCTTTGGCGCCCGTGGCATCTGCCAATCAGGGCGAGGAACGACTTGGAGATAAAGAGACAAGCTCTTCTGGCGACGCGGGTGAGTTCTGCCCTCTTTCTGGTGAACACATTGGCTGAGAGAGCCTTCCCCGAGAGGACTCGTTAGAGTACCTAGGAACCGTTAGGAAGGAGTTAAAGAGAAACATACCCCATCTCTCCGACTCAACCTTGCTAAAGTTGTCGGGAGGGAAATCCTTGGACTCTACCTTAGATTTTTTGTTCGATAGTTGAGACCCAAGTTTGGAATCCGAGTCAGAGTCCTGGTCAGACTTAGAACTACCCCCCAGCTTAGATCGGATGGTACTGCTTCTTCTTTTTTCCTAAGAGTTTTACATTCTTGTGCCTAATATAATTTTTTTTAGCAATGTCGAGGAGAATCAGCCTTAAGAAAATTGGCAATAACATTACAAAGTCCAAAGGCGAGAGCACGACTAAGTACACCTCAATGAAGAGGGTGGTCATTAGCGAGAAGCGTCCCCGAGACAAATCCTCCAGCTTGCCTTGGAAGAAGGATGAGGTCGCCGACGGTTCCAAGGGTAAGGAAGTTGCCCCTGTGCCCGAGGCTAAGAAAGCTGCGAGGCCCAGTTGGGCGGCGAGCTCAACTGATACTCCTCTTCCGAAATCCTAGGAGGGCACCTCGGGAAATCCTACCGCGAGCTTGGGACCAGGAATATCTTTTCTGGCGAGTCCTTCGGTCGCCGAGAAGATCCTTAGCGGGGTGATTCCCCTTGATGATCAGAAGAGGGTGAAACAGCTAACCTCAGATTAGACAATTACAAAGTTCTTCCACGCCCTAGGTCAGGTATCATGTCGCCTCCGTTCACGATTTTTTTTCTGTAATATTTTCAGTGCGCTAATAGTCATTCTTTAGCAGGCGCTCGTGTTTGGAGCTTCTGTTGTCGTGCGTGGAAGGGAGGCATTGAAAGAATCTGCCCTTCAACAAGGTAGGGGTTGCCTCCTTGGATGGCGAGGTGGCTCGGCTAAAAAAACTTTCAATTGACCTGGAGAGGCAATTGGCCGAGTCTCAAGCCAAGGAGCATCAGGCCATGGATGAGTTCGCCAAAATAAAGGAGGAGAGAGATTCTATCGCCGAGAATTTCCATAAGGCGGGGATCTTGATCGGGGATCTGCGGGAAAGCTTGGATCGCACCAAGGAGAGTGTCGTGAAGGAGTTCAAGGCCTCGTCCGAATTCACTGAAGTGGTGGAAAAAGAGACTTCTCGGTATTTCGGCAAAAGTTTTGATTTCTGCACTTGGCAGCTCCGATGTCATCATCCTGACCTTCCCATAGATCTAGAGAATTTAAGTTTGGACAACGACTTGCTTGAGGAAGAGAATGAGGAGAGAGAAAGGGAGGAGGCGGAGAGAAAAGAAGTGGAGAGAAAGGAGAGTGAGAAGAAAAAGCAAGATGGGGAATCGGGCGACGCAATCCCCCTGAAGCCTTGTAATATTTTTCTTTCACGATTTTATGATGGTCAGTTGTACTCCTTTCTTTTTAATGAATCTCTTTTGTTCATCGCTCTTCGTGGTGTATGTTTTTGGTTGACGAGCGCACATTTTTAGAAAATGGTGAAATGCCTTCCAAATTTATTCAAACTTTAAATGACGACGTAAACTGGAATGATAATTAGTGATATTCCGTCATAAATGAACTCGAATTTTGATAATAACAAAAACAACAGTGGCGATCACGTTGCTTGCATGCCATTTTTGAATGAACTAAAAATCTCAATATTGGCGATTTCCTAAGTGAAATATTGGCAATTTCCTGAATGGTGATTAAAATGTCTCGTAATCTTTATTTTTGGCGACATCCATAATGGCGATCAAGATTTGGCGATATTTACAATGGCGAAATTCATAATGGCGATCAAAATGCCTCGGCGATATCGGCGATCAAGATATTGGCGAAATCATACATAGCGATCAAGATGCCTACGTCGTTTTATAACGAACTGGAGATCTTGATATTGGCGAAATAACACCTGAACTTGGCGATAAAAATAAACTTGAGAAATTTTATTAGGATTGACGATTTATTATAGGAAATCCTGGGGAAACACCATGGTGACCATAAGATTTTACTGGTAGTATTTCTTCAAGTGCTCGGCGTTCCAAGGGTGAGGGAGTGTCTTTCCATTCATGTCTTCTAGCCAATAAGTCCTTGGTTTGGATACCTTGACAACTTTGTAAGGGCCTTCCTATGTAGGTCCAAGCTTCCCTGCATTTGGTTCTTTTGTAGACAATGTGACCTTTCGTAGGACTAGATCGCCCGGTAGAAAAGATATGTGCTTAACCCTCTGGTTGTAGTATCTGGCGATTGGTGTTTATAAGCTGCTTGGCAAACTTCAGCCCTTTCCCTCCTTTCATCAAGGAGATCGAGATTGAGTCTCAGTTCGGTTTCGTTATTCTCCATTTGAAATTTGAGGTTCTGAAGCTTGGCATTCCGATCTCGACAGGTATAACTGATTCTGTTCCATAGACCATAGAATAAGGTGTCTTGCCTGTTGGGATCCTGCTTGTCGTGTGATAGGCCCAAATTATACTCGACAGGTTTTTATCCATTCCCCTTTGGATTTTTTTAACCTTATTTTTAAGTTCCTTAGGATTGTTCTGTTAGTAATCTCTATCTGGCCATTTGCTTGGGGATGCCCAGGCTAGGAGAAATGGTGCGAGATGGCGAGATTCGAGCAGAACTGTTTGAGCATATCGTTATCGAATTACTTAGCGTTGTTTGAGATGAGAACTTTTAGAATTCCGAACCGGCATATGATATTCTTCCATATAAAATTCCTCATGTTTTTCTCAGTGATCTTGGCGAGAGGTTCTGCCTCTATCCACTTGGTGAAATAGCCGATGGCGACGATCAAGAACTTTCTTTGTAATGGAGCTTTGGGCAATGGCCCGAGTATGTCGACTTCCCATTGGGTGAATGGCCATGGACTGGTCATTGGCACCATCACGATGTGAGGGAGGTGACTTATGAGAGAGAATCTCTGGCACTTGCTACACTTCTTTGTATATGTCGTCATATCATGCTCCATCCGAGGCCAAAAGTAGCCTTGTCTAATTGCTTTTCTCATAAAATATCTTGCTCCTAAATGATTTTCACAAATACCTTCATGAATTTCCCTCATGACATAATCTGCCTCTTCAAGTTGGAGACATCTTAGGAGAGAACCCAAAAAGGACCTCTTGTATAAGATTCCATTGAAGATACAAAATTTGGCTGACCTGTACTGGATTGGCGAGCTTGTAACTTGTCTCATGGTAACATTCTCATTTGGAGATATGTAATGATATCATCCATCCATGTTGGTCCGAAGTCTGTTGGACAGATTGATTTGGCGACCTCAATACTCGGGTTGACCAATAATTCCATGGATATGTTCCTTTTTGAGATGAAGTCAAAGGCTGAGGCAAGGTTAGCCCAAGCATCGGCTTTCTTATTTTCTTCTCTTAGGATTTGGCAAATTTTGAAATCTTTTATTTTTCCCGACATGGCTTTCACCTCTTCTAGGTAGGTCATCATTCTTGTATCCTTGGCGAGGTAGTCTCCTTGGACTTGGTTTACCACCAATTGGAAATCACTAAAGACGTCTGGAGAATCTACTCCTAAATCAGTTGCAACTCTGAGTCCGGCGAGAAGAGCTTCATACTCAGCTTCATTATTGGTGGTGCTGAACCCTAGACGGATGGCATATTCCATCTGCTTGCCCGAGTGAGTTTTCAGGACAAGTCCCACACCACATCCGTGCTGATTTGACGACCCGTCCAAAAACAGTTTCCACCTGGCGAAGTCTTCATCTGGGTTTGGTTGTTCGGTGGTCTCCACCTAGGGGACATTCTCAGGTTCCTTAGCGATGTCATATGTGAATTCAGCAATAAAAACGGCTAAGGCCTGGCCTTTGATCGCCATTCTTGGTTTGTAATTAATGTGAAATTCACTGAGCTTGATGGACCATTTGAGGACTCTTTTTGAGCTTTCAGGTCGCTGGAGAATTTGTTTGAGTGGTTGATCAGTTATCACAACAATCGGATGTGCTTGGAAATAGTGGTGAAGTTTCTTGGCGCGATAAGAAGGGCATAGGCTAGCTTCTCGATTTTTAGATATTTGGACTCAGCTCCCATTAGGACTTTGCTGACATAATATATTGATTTTTGAACCCCGTCTTTTCCTCGGATCAGTACGACACTTACTGCTGTTAGCGAGATGGAGAGATATACAAATAATTCCTCGCCCGTGACCGAAACGGTAAGTAATGGTGGTGAGCCAAGATACTCTTTAAGCTACTGAAATGCTTTCTCTGATCTTTCGTTCCACTGAAAGGTCTGATTTTTTCTCAGGATTTGAAAGAATGGGAGACACTTGTCAGCTAATTTGGAGACGAATCTGTTAAGGGCGGCAACTCGTTCGGTCAATTGCTGCACCTCGTGGATATTCTGAGCGAACTCATGTTGAGAGCTCCAAAATCTACCAGTGGAGTATGGAAGGGATGGAGTTTACCCAGTCCGATCTTTATTTTCTCAAATGCCGAAATGAACATATCCGCCGAGCTCCCATTGTCGATCAAGATTCACTGAATATTGAAATTGGCGATGATAGCTGATATGACCAAGGCGTCGTCATGAGGAATGTGTAGGCCTCTTAGATCATCATTGTTGAAGGTGATAAGCAGATGAGCATCAATAACGGTCAAGGAGAGGTTGTAGATTTCTTCCTCAGCTCGCCCACTAATGCTCCTAGCATGCCTCTTTCTGGAAGAGTTTGAGCATCCACCAGATCCAAATCCACCATGAATTACTTGTATATTACTTGCAGTTGGTCTGTTATCTCCATATCTCCTATCTGGCAAGTGGGGAGGCGGGAGATCAACTACATATTTCCTCAAATATCCCCTTTTGATAAGGTCGGCGATCTGTTACTTTAGATGGAAGCAGTCTTCCGTGTTATGGCCCTGGTCTTGATAAAATTCACAATACTTGTTCTTATTCCTCTTTTGAGGATCGGTTTTGATTTTTTCGGGTAATTTGACAAATTCTTCATGTTTAATCTCGGTGAGTACTTGGGCGATTGGAGCATTGAGAGGTGGCAAAATCATTTTCGAGAGGCGAGGTGGAGTACAAGGACGCCTTTCGTTTGCCCACCCTGAATCTCGATTGGATTTTTTGCTCCTCGTTTCCTCCCTATAGTTGGATTGCCTTGTGTCGGGCTCCTTCTTCTTGTGATCGTCTTTCCCTCGTCGCCTCGATTTTGCTTCGGCTAACTTTTCCGCGGCGATATACTTGTTAGCCTTGCTCTAGAGAAACGACAAGGTCTCAAGTAAATTCTTAGAGAGGGAGTCAAATAGTAGACCGGGGCGAAGTCCTTCTATCATGGCCATAATCACTTTCTTGTCATTGGGATTCTCCACTTCCAAGACGACTTGGTTGAACCGCTTTACGTAGTCTTTCAAACTTTCTGTTTTCTTTTGGTGAATGGTGAAGAGATGAGAAATGTTCTTCTGCCGAATTCTGTAGCTCATAAAGTTGGCGACAAAAAGCTTGCTCAGGTCGCCGAATGAGTCAATGGTTCCTGAATGCAATTTTCTAAACTATGACCTCACCGACTCTTTTAGAGTGGCAGAGAATACTTTGCACATTACCTCATTCGAACAACTTTAGAGCAACATCAAGCTCTTGTACGAATCTAAATGGTCCATGGGATCTATTTTGCCCTCATAGGTTCCGAGCTGACTGGGTAGCTTGAACTTTGGAGGAGACCCTGACTCTCAACATCCTCTCTGTGAACAGTGGCTCGGTCTACTTGATCAAAGCAACCACGGTTACTAGAGCGCTTGCCCTAGTATTGATGGCGTCAAAACGAACGTCTAGATCTCTGATCTTTTGGAAGGTGGAAGCGCTTCGACGTCTAGGTGTCTGGTCATTTCGGCGAGGAGATCTTCCTCTCCTAACTTCCCTGCCTTCAACCTTATGAGCTTGGCTAGATTGGGACTCTAATGACGCACTCCTTTCACGTCGGGGACGAGGTGTGGGAGATTGATGTTGCCCGACTCGATCAGTGCTATGATGACTTTGGGATA
>BRYF01000007.1:20512432-20514932 GCA_030159135.1 Actinidia polygama
CGCAAGTGACCTTTCTGTTACTCAAAAGCCAGGTCTATACATTTTTTTTTATATACGCAGAGTTCAGTCGAAATTAGAACTTCTAATGAGCATTTAAGTCTATTTATAGCCCAATTGCCTAAAATCCTTTTTTAAGTTTATTTATAAATTACATTTTTTGTACAGGGTCCATTTATAAAGTTTGTTCTTCATGTTGTCATTGCCATCATCATTGCAGTTTGTGGTTGTTGAGATATCTTGCGCATCTGGGTGGTCGGTCCGTAGTTGAAGGGCAAACTCTTGGAAGTAAGATTGCTGGAATCAATATCTCATTTTTGCTCTTTTTATCATCTTGGGGAGTAAAAAAATTGTGTTGAAATTTTTTTATGCTGTTGGTCAAGTGTCCTTAGATTATCAGTGTAAAATATTCTTTTTTTTAAGACTCAAAAATAGTTTTCTCCGATTCGGGAGTTTTCATCTCTTATTTTTTTGTTTTTAAGGAGGTTTTTTTTATACGGATTATATGAATACTCTTCCTTCATTGTTTTGAGTTTGTTAACATAAGTTTGATATTTCAAAAATTGACATTTAAGATTTTTTTTTTGCGTAGTATTATTACATATCACGAGATGATATGACCATAAGTTATTTAGAGATACGATAAATGTGTGAAAATAATATTTGCACATGGGAGATATTAATCGTTATCCTAATAACTTTAATTGAATTCGTAGTTGATGATGAGTTTGAACGTCTCGTCTGCGAAGACTATAATACTGTTAACCTTTGTATGATATGATTGTTTATCATAAATATCAGAGTAGGTGACTATGAGTTAAAGTATTGGTGTATTATGGAATACACTAAACTAGATTGTCGTAAAAAAATATATTATATAAAACTATCATTTTATGATAAAATTTTACATTCGTTATTTACAATTGACTTTTAATTCTGAGAGAATGGTGGACTCAAGTTTTTGACATTGTTCATTTTGATTTACCAATAGTGAGGCTAATTGAGGTAAACATCTTGGTATATTAGGTGGTCATTGTTAGGTATGTGAGAACACTTAATTATCAAGATGGAATCTCACTCTTTTCTAGGAGAGAAAGGGTATCACTTATGAGTTAAAGAGAACACTTAATTAGTCGTCAAAATCCAAATTTGGCCTTTTCGGTAATTATTTATCGAAATGAAGACTTATTATTTTGGTAGCTAAATAGGAAATGAATTATAAATTATAAGAGTTAAAAATAATTAGAATTTGGTAGATAGTTAATTAATTCAAAACCTAATTATGGGTACCCATGTAGATGGGTTTTAATTGTGGTATTAAAATAGTGATGAGAGTATTTTAGTTGTTTTACTTTGGAGTGTAATTCAAATTATTTAGTGAAATTAATTTGGATTAATTAAATTACTAAATTAAGTTATGAGATAACTAAGACTTTTAGTATTTTAACTGAAGTCAAATTAGAACTCCCTAAGATCCCTATCCTTGCCATAGTTTTGTAGAATTTTTGAAAAAAATAATATGAGAGCTCACACTCTAAATAAATTGGTTAGGGTTAAAAAAAAAAAGGAGAGAATATCAAATGATTCTAGGAGACTAGAAAAGACCTAATCCAAGTGGGTTTAGGATTTTTTTATATAAAAAATAAGTTGGGGCAGCAGCTTGTAGTTTGTGGCAGCAACTTGCAGTTTGTGGCAGCAGGTATCGTAGCAAGGCAACAAGCTTCGGGGTGGCAACAGCCAGTTCTAAAGCAACCAATGGCCGCGGGAAGCAAGTTTCTGGAGGCAATAGGCTGCAGGGAAACTACTGCAGGCCGCCGCCGCTGCAACCAACAACGCGCAGCCAGTTATCGCAGCGCAGATGCAATCAACAGCTAGCCACCACAGCGCAGCCCGCAGCTAGTAGCCTAGGGCACCCGGGATGCTAGCTGCCCAGGGAGCCGCGGCGCAAACAGATGTAGCAGCTAGCAGCCCAGGGAGCTGCAACGCAAGCAACAACATAAGCAGATGTAGTGCAAGTAGCAGCAACACTAGGGTGCACAGGGTAGCCACTAGGCTACACATACAACGCAGCAGCAGCCACGAAAGGCATCCATCAACTCAACAACTACGACATATGCAGCGGCAACATATGGCATCTAGCAATGCGTCAATGGTAGCTTGGGTTTCGATCCTTGATTTTCTCATGATTGTTAAGGTATATTGAACCCTCTCTCTTGATCAATGTTGGACGATTACATGGTTTAAGATCTGAAATAAAAAAAATGTAAAAACTTAGTTTTTACACGCGACTGATTTACGATGCTAAAAATTCTCTTTTGCTTCTCCTCGTCTCCTACTTAATATATCTTTGACCAATTAAGTAACTAGAGGGCATTGTTTCAGCTTGTGTATCACTCAATGTACGGTTCTTGGTATTCACCCCAACTGTATAAGAATATTGACTTAACCCCTATTGTCAATAAAGAATCACATCACATTGAATTAATAAAAATCTTGATTGTGT
>BRYF01000007.1:20594932-20599932 GCA_030159135.1 Actinidia polygama
GAGATGGATTCTTCGTGATGGAGTCCTCATGCAGGCAAATGAATTAACCTCGCCCTCTAGAGAGATGGGTGACGACGATCTCATAGAGATTGGTGACATAACATATGTGGAGGTGAAAGGATCCTCGAGGCAAATAATATCCATAACAAGAGACTCGTTCCCTATAGGCGACGTGCCCACCTCAATTCATTGGTAGGTGTGGATTTTACCCCACAACAGTAGCACCCCTACTCGGAATTCCAAGGTGGGACACTTGGGGATCTTTGAGTAGTGAATCAAGCAATTCAGTTTTGATGACGTAGGCATGCAATGATGACACGCCTCCAAAGGTGAGCACGCGGGGTGGATCGCATTAATGGTGCAGCGATCTTTTGGCGGGAACGGAGATTTTGATCTCGGTACCTGAAGCGTCACGTGATCTAGGTCGTTGATTTAAACAAATCTCGGCCCTTGGTGTTCCTTATAAATAGGGGGTCCCCCCCACTCATTTGTACTCTTTTTGCTTTCGTTGTTGAACTTCTATTCTTGCTCCAACGTTCACCTCGCCCTCGTTAGCTCGCCATCATTTTCTTATCCTCAACTCAGTAAGTACCAACATCTTATTTCTTTTTCTACTTATGTTTCTATAGTGCATGTCCAGTAGAACCATCGTAGGAGACTTAGATAATTCCTTACCATCTTGGGTGTCCGAATATCTCAGAGAGAATTCATAATGACGGATGAGGTTAACTAACTCCATTCTTCTCCTCGGGATGAAACTTCTAACCACGGGGAAGACCCTGAGATGGCCATTCGTACTCCTCTTGAAAATGAATTCAATGTTATGACTCAGGACGACTTAGATCGCCTGAGGAAAACATATTCCTTCTTGGGCAGGGATCCCTGATGAGGGCGAGACCATATTATCTACTCGCCCGTGCAAGGTAGCTTTTTATGAAGTTGCTTTTTCCGCCACCCTAAGACTTCCAATTCACCCCACCATTAGGAGAATTTTGAGTTTCTACAACATCTTCCCAGCCCAACTTTCTCCCAACGCATGGCGAAGTGTCATATGTGTGTTAGTGATATGACGATTTTACAAGCATGTTTTATCCCTCAATGAGTTCAGATGCCTCTACAGTCTATTCAAAAGTCCAAAGCCAGACTCGGGGTAGCTCAATTTTAAGGTGAGGTCAGGCAAGAACTTAATCAAGGGGTTCCCTAGCAATGTCAAGAGGTGTGAGAAAAGATTCTTTTTCATCTCGGGGGACGACTAGGTGAAGGAGTCTCACGGGTTTCGAGAACATGGGGCACCCCAGGTTAGTCCGGCTTTCATATTTCTTCATTTTATTCAAAGTTCAATATCTCACCCTGACTAACAAATGTTCGTTTTTCAGGAAAATGCTGCACTAAGCTGCCCATCTTGACCGACATCGAAGATCTTCGAACAAGGAGGATTTTCAAGAAATCAAGGCAAGGAGGATATTTCAATGTCCCTGCAGTCCTCGGCTCTAAGACATTTCAGAAGTATTTTTCCATTGATCGCGAAGGGATGTCGTCCAGCGACGGGGACAATGCCCATGGCAAATCTGTAGATGGCACAACTTCTTCTGCAAGCGACGAGGGTGAGTTCTGCCATTCTCGAGATGAACCTCGCCCTGGCGATCTTTCCCGAGATGACTCGGTAGAATACATAGGAACCATCATGAAGGAAATGAAGAGGATCTTACCTCATGTTCTTGATCTAACCCTGCTAAGGTGGTCAGGCAAAAAAGTTCGAGACTCTATCTTAGGTATGGGACCATTAGTTTAAGCTCTGGTCCTCATCAGTGAACGAAGGTTCAGTTTGCCATATCAAGGTGTCCACGGTAATTGGAGCATATTTGTACCATTGTTGATGATGACTATACGGGCATTTAGGTCTATGATCTTCTGAGTGGTGGACTTGTCTCGCCGTCTAGGCATCCGTTTGTTTCGGCGAGGTGACCTTCCTCTCCTCATGATCTATTCGCTCTTAATATCGTGAGTCTAGCTAGACGACAGCGACTCCAACCGGGTAGGACCTCTTTCTCGCTTGGAGTGTAAGCTCGGTGAACGGCGTCGCCGATGTTTGGATAATTGTGCTCAACCTGTACTGTGGCGACTTTGAGATTCATGGTCGCTAGATCGATGAGAACGGCGAGATTGATTGACTTCCTCTAGTACAAGTGCTCCAACGGGAGGTGGTAGATTAATGGTGGTGAGGTGTTGTATCGGGTTGGCATTGTTTTCCTTCATAACCCTGATCTATTCAGTGATCCCATGAATTTCACGGTGGAGACCCTCAATATTTGGGGCTTGGTTATTGCTTGCCATCGGATGAGATTGGTTATCCAAATGGATACTGGTGCTTGGTTGAGGTAATAGCCGACTGCGTAGGTGTATAGAAATTGAGAATTGTCGTTCCCACAAACGGCGCTAAACTATTGTAGTATAATTTTGGGGGCAAGCAACCAATAGTCATAATTTCTCTTCAAGCTCGGTAATGCTCTAGGCGACCTGCGCAAGGGAACAAACGTATTTAGTCAAGGTCAAGGTGCTCAAAACTGCTCCGGCATAGAGATCAAACCAAGGCGAATAAAAACTCGACTAAACAAAGTATCAAAGCTCTCAGAAAAGAATTGCAAGGGACTGGTCAAGTAATTGCAAGATCATACCTTTTTCTAGTAATGGGAGTGCTTGTCACTTTTGGGTGTGTATTTTATCTATCTAATTACAGTTTCCAAGCATAGTAACCTACCAGTGTAGCATAATACTCGAAAGTACCGATGTCATTTTTCACAGAGAGCTAATTGCAATATTGAGTTTTGTTGCAAGTGAAAAAGTACAAAAATGTATTTTTATGATTTTTTAAGAATAATGCAAATAAAATATAAACTATAAATGTAAATGGCTTGGTTCAAGTACTTAGTCTTCTCCTAGCTTAAACGTTCTAACTTTTTCTCTCATTTTAACTCAACTAGATCTCATTTTTATTGTGATATTGGTCGAAAGATTTAGCGGTAAAAAATATATTTTATATCTAAAGATGTGTTTATGAAATCAATAATAGATTTGGATATGGTTTCAAACACCTATAATGCAATTGATTTAAGCATTACTTGTACGAAATGTTATAATGCAATTGATCTAAATATTACTTGTACCAAATGTTCTTGTTGACAAATAATCAAAGATATGTACAATTTCGAGTTTTGATATTTAACTATATCGTTAATCATTTCTAAAAAAACATTAAAACCATTTTGAAAGAAAGAAGAAACTAGTTCATTGAAGGGTCGGAAGAGAATGTAGTTCTCGAACCGAGCCTTTAAATCTACCGTCTCATTATTAAGAAAAACTCAAAAAATAAATAGCATAACATAAATGAAAAAGTACAAATTTAAATAAGAAGAACTTACAAACTTTAATCGCAATAGTAGAATCTAAAAATACAAAGCTTGAACTTGAATCTAACATAAACTAACTAATCTAAACTAACCTAAAACTACTAAAATGAAAAAAAAATGCAAAAATGGAGGTCAAAATGTGTGTCTAAGGAGCTCTCCTGTATGCGTGTGAGACTCTCTCCTTTTCCCAGGGCCAAGGAAATCGAATAACTGAGATTACACCTGAGATTATGTTTTTCCTCCCAAACCTATCACTTTCTTCTTTTTAAATATGTGGACACCACATAAGTTATAATTCAATAGACAAAAAAACTCTAAAACTGAGTATATATTTTATCCATTGGATCATTTTTTGAATGGGACCCACAAATAAAAAAAATTAAAATAGGTTTCTTTCTCTATCATTTCTCACAAACTAACAATACTTTTTTAAAATTATTATACTTTTAATTTGTTTTTCATTTTGTATCAATGTATCTCTTCGTATGCATACAATGTATCTTTTATCTGATTTTTATATCTTATACATTTTTATTTTGTAAAATTCAAAAGAGTACGCCTAGGAGGTAATTTTTTTTTGCGTAGTGCTCATGTGCACAGGTAATTACTAGTCTATATTATAAAACATAACTCATTTTGAATCTCAAAACTATCTTACACTAGCTACGATTGAAGTTCATTTGAGTTAATTCACTGACTGAGATTTCACTTTAGATTATTTTTTTTCCCTAAAAAATATCACTTCCTTCTTCTTAAAAGTATGAGACCCACATAAATTTTTATCAAATGGACAAAAAACTCTAAATCTAGGCATATTTTTTATCCATTGAATCATTTTCTAGTGGGACTCAAAAAAAAACTAAAATACCTCTTTTTTTTTTCTTCTCATTTCTCCCAAACTAGTAAATATTTTTCAAAATTATTGTAGTTTTTAAAACTTGATTACAAAAGTTTAATTAATTACTCATTTTGCAACTCAGAAAAATGCAAAAAGCTAATCTTAGATGAATTAATAAATAATCACTACGAATTCTGTTAAGTAATCGAAAATGGTTGGGCCACCTTTTGTAGCTAGCCAAATTAAATACGTAGGCTATTTTGGTTATTCTAATATGGACGGTTATGAAAGTTTTTGCTAGTTAAAATAAAAATATATATATATTTGGCCAACTTGATGTGGGTGCTCTTAGAGTTGACAAAAAAAAAACAGTAACTTGCTCTAATTATTTGTTTTTCCATCATTTTGCCTATAAATTATGCCGGTCAATGAATTGAATAAAATTCAAATCCAATCTGAATAAGTTCAAATTTATTAACCAAAGTCTGATCTAAAAATCCATATAATTCGGATCCCGTTCATTCATAATTTCTCAAATCGAATTTGGATATCTAAATTTGCTCCAATTTTTGAGCCCGATTTGAGAAAAATGCTATATAGTTTTTTTATCCAATTTCAAAAATTGCGTATTTCTTTAAAAGAAATATAAAAGGCGATCGAATAGGATATCTATTTAAAAAGAATTCAGTTTAAAATAAACAAATTTATCAATTCCAAATTCGGATTGGATTCGTAATTGGATCTGATTAGGATTT
>BRYF01000007.1:20634932-20647432 GCA_030159135.1 Actinidia polygama
CAAAATATTATTGGGCTATTCAGATAGATGAGATCTCCCCCCACTCTCTTTGGGATTTATGCAAACAAATTACCTTCTTTCCGGTTGAGGGATTGCTGAAGAATGCACTGAGAACCCACTCACTGATGCCTGCAATTGACACAAAAAAGAAATAAAATTGCATTACCTGGCAGTTCATATAGTGCACTGGCATACTATTGCATATGCGCAAAGTGCATGAGATGAAGGCAAGGAAGTTAAGTGTGGGGTTGTGGGTGAGAGAAATGATGGAAAGAAAATCGAAGATAGACACCTATGGTGGTCCTGCGGTGGCGAAAAGAGTTGTCACCAGACGGTAGCGCAGCAACACCCTAGCTACAACACAGAAACAATGAGATCTACTGCCAGAGCTATTTACGGGAAACGGTTCTCCGACGGTCAAGTTAGATGATTGGAGAAAGTGTATAATGTAGAGAGAGAGTATATGTTCTAGATAGCTCAAAACGCCTACCTTTTTGAGAACCTTCGTTCTCCTTATATAGCTTAGCTCGGCGCGTGCCTTGACGCACCAACGGCCTTGTCAGTAGGTAGGAGGCTGACCCAACCATGCCTCTCCGGTGTAATCGGTATCCCGTAATCATGTCGCCGACGTCTCTGTTTGGGTATGGGAGTTGTCAAAAGAAACTTCAACGTGCAAGTCACCTTCTGTCCCCTAACATCCCTAGGATTGTTGTCAGCCATTGCCCCTTGTCTAAGCTATAGCACGGTTATTATTCTGAGCTTGCTAAATAGCGACAAATCGGAGATAACGATGGCCTTATCTTGGTCAATGCCAATGTTCAATGGAGTCTGCATGAGTTGTGTCGATGCTCGCCGAGGTCATGTGAGCTGGACGTGCTCATTCTTGATTGGTTTCGGTGACGGTTGATCACACGTGAACTTCTTTCCCATCTTTAAACATTCTTAACTGTGGTCTTTACGCCTTCTGTTTTAGCTGTTGACTCTTCACTTTCCGCCTTAATGACGGACAGTCCGTCTTGTGCCATTATGGCCAACCCTTAGCTTTTCGTCTTTAATGGCGGACCCTTTGTTTTTCGCGCAGCTACGGTATTTTTGTCTCCCATCTGCCCCTATTTAAATGCAAGGCCTTTAGAGATTTCTTCGAAAAGAGAATGAGTGTCTTTTCTATGTGTTGTCGTGATCCGATTGTCAATAGTTGTTCTCAAGCTATCGGATGTGTATTCCCTTTTGGGTGCAAAGAGCACGTTCCCTCAACTCGGATGAGCAGTTACAACATTAGGGGAGGAGTTATCCGCTCTCTGCACAAGTTCTCTTCTTGTCCGAGCCCTGGTTCGAGGGAGATTTCTCGGAACACCGTCAAGGGCGGTGAACTCTCTTGTAGCTGATAAGCAATCTGTGGTGAGCAGTAGATGCTCTCTTGTACCTAACAACCATTCTGCTGCTCGCAGCTAATGCTCTGTACATTCGCCTTTGTCGGCATGTACATTTGCTCTAGCCGGCATTTGATTCCGCAGGCTTTAACCTGTTTTGTTGGTGGGGGTCAAATCCAACATGAAGTCTGGGTGACTTCGTTCCCAGTCGGTCATGTCCATTATCCCGAGGCAACTATCCACGAGGATCCTCTAGCAAAGCTTGGTAGTCTCGAAAGAGTTTCCGTAGTTTTGTAATCGAAGAATCTTATACTTGAACGATCTTATGTAATGAATGAATTTTTCTGCTTGAACCTTGTTCGCAATTTATTCTACACCACCAAGCTTTTTCCTCTGTGTATACCCCAAGTGCACTTAGCAAAGATTTGCAGGGTGGAGTTTGTCCTTAAGATGAGCTTGGCTAAATCTCTCATGAAAATCTTTACCAAGTGTTCTTAAGTAACCATTGAACTCAGTTGTCTCTTTCAGAATCAGACTTCGCCGTAAATTTAAATCAACTCCGAGGGACAGAGTCCGGAGCTTCTTTGTTGAGCTCGATTAACCCGTCCTTAGCATTGTGTCCATCATTCTTGGCAAATATGGCGAGACAAAGTTCGGAGCTCCCTTGAGCTCGGCTAACTTTTCTTTATCTTTTTTCCCAGGATGCTTGGCAAACCTCGAGGGACAGAGTTCGGAGCTCTCTCCGAGCTCGGCTAACTCTTTCTTCAAAAATACTTGTTAAGTGCGGCAATCTTGCGGGACAAAGTTCGGAGCTCTCTTGAGCTCGGCTAACTTTTCTTTATCTTTTTGCCCAGCATGCTTAGCAAATCTCGAGGGACGAAGTTTGGAGCTCTCTTTGAGCTCGGCTAACTCTCCCTTTAAAAATATTTGCTAAGTGAGGCAGTCTTGCGGGATAAAGTTCGGAGCTCAGCTAACTTTTCCTTATCTTTTTGCCAAACTTTTCCTTACCTAACTCTCCCCTGGGGCTTGTTTGGCTCAGAAACACGGTGTGGGTGCTGCCACATTTTCATCTCTCATTGGTTTGGGTGCGACGGTTAGGCCGCGAAATGATGCACCCTAAGGACGCGTTTGGCTAGTTAGCCCGCCAAGCAACGTGTCCTAAGGGCTTGTTTGGTGGATTTCCCGCCTCATTAACTTATATATATATATATGACTGTCTGTATTCCATTCCACTATTCATACTGCGTTTTTGAGAGCTTCCAGAGAGAGAGGGGGCGCGACACAATCCTTGCATCAACACCTTACCCCCAGCTTCTGTTTCTAACGCCAGAAACTCTATTTCGTCTTTTTCTTTGACTCCCATCCCAGTTTCGATGTGACTAGTTCCCATTCCATTCTTCATTGTGAGTATTTTTCTTCTCCACCAACATATATATATTTCGATTTGTTCTTCGCAATTTTTACATCTTCGTAGTCCTATGCTCTTCTGGTGCGTCTGTTCTGTTAATCACATGATTTGCGTGTCATCTTTGTTGAAAGAAAGTTTGAGGTTGCCCGTCCGCCATTGATGGGCGACTGCAAGCTTCTGAGTTGTAACCCAGGTCGATTTGGGTTGCCCCCAACCCACTTTCGATTTCGGCGACCCTGTCCCCCGACTCCTGCTACTACTAAGGTTAATCTGAGGTGGTAGAGGGATTTGAATACTGTAGCGATACTTATCCCCTGTTGCCCCTTTGGACTAGTTTTGTTCTTTGTGGCCTACATTCGTCATGATGCGCGATTGAGTTTGTTCTTACCGTTTGCTTCTGTTTTCAAAACATAGCGCTGAACCGAGTTCAATTACCGGTTCATGACGATGAGGCCTTAGCTCGATTTCGTGTTGACCATAACATTCCTGATGACATACTGATAGAAAAACCAGACCCCAACAACGATGCCGATTGGGTAGAGGGGGAGGGCAATTGTATACCCATCCGAACTTGGCTCATTCACCAAGTCGGGGTCAGATTCCCTCTAAGTCAGTTGCTGAAGAAAGTTATGGCCATGTGTCGTCTTACTTTTATGCAAGTGTCCGTAAACTTCATTCGAACCGTGCTGGCGATGGACGCTTTGATGAAGAAAGAGAAAAAAGATTTCTTTGTTGAGGCTTTGCTTTACGGATATTGCGTAGTGCGGCCTAGGAGAAATACCGAGACCCGCATGTACGAAGGTAATCATTACCTTCGTCTTCAAAAGCCTAATCAGCCTTACACAAGGTTGGTTATGGATTCCCCAGATAAACACTTGTATTTGAAAGACTTCATCTGGGTCTCTGGCCAATGGGAATTCTAAGCTGATGACCCCGGCCATTTCGTATTTCTAAGATATCGAGGCTACATCCCTGTCAGTGAGAGTTTATTTGCTTTTGTTTTCCTTGATTTTGGATCTCCATGTAAATCTTTAATTTACTTTGTTTCGTTGTGAATTGATTTCTTTCTTGTCTTGGTTCAATTGTTTGCAGGATTAAATGCCTGTTATTGGAGGAGATCCGAGTGTTGTGTTGCTGCCATCATAGCGCTAAACAACTATAGTTCGCAAGGTTGCCGAGTTTCTTGGTTACGTCCCAGCTTACTACCATGCCATCCTGCACTGAGGTGACCATTAGGATCAAACCAGGTTTCCCCCTCTTCGCATCCCTAAATGATCTATGAGGCAAAGGAGCTCCCTTTCGATCGAAGTTAGTGACTTGGTCGATCATACTGCCGCCGAGCTTAGGAGACTTGAGGAAGAGGCTGAAGGATAAAGCACTGGTTCCAGCGACTCAAGTTTGTCGAATTCATCCAGCAGTTGGGACCTAAACCTCGAAGCAGTTGGTGAAGAAGACGAGGATGCCGAGGTCGAGAACAGCGAAGAAGTTAACCAAGTTCCCACCATAACTCCTCCAGCTCACATTCTGGTTCCCGAGCCCATACTCGTGCAAAGCTCAGGTCCAGAGGCTGTAGACGATTTTGACTTTCTAGAAGTTAATCAAAAAATTAATCGAACACTCATTCAACCAAGGTGGTAGTTTGGGTTACAACTCGTAGGAGGAAGACAATATGGCTCCCAAGCAAAGGTTCTTGGAAAAAAAGAAGGCCACCGAAGACGATCCTGCAAAACAGACCCCCGATCCTGCTTTTGTTCTCCCCATCCCAATGGAGGTTCAATCGAATGATCCAACATCTCAACAGGCCGACAAGAGGAAGGGGAAGCCACACGCTGAGGGTCCCTCCTGTCAAAAAAAGGGGAGGGGTGCTGTTAGCTTGTCCGGACCCTTGCAGATCTCTGGCACTCCTAAGCACTGGGCTCCAAAATTCGTTGTTGTTGAGCTCGAGAAAGAACTTACGAACGCCGACACCTCCAAGGATCACGAGACCTATTTTGGCCTTGTGGAATGTTGTCATGCTCCTACAGAACGTGGCGGAGCTTGTTAAAAAGGATTCGGAGGGGTTCAGAGGGAGACTGATCATGATGGGAGCTCAGGTATGTTCATCTCGTTCAGTTTGCCTTGCACTAGTTTCCTCCTAACACTTAGTAATTTTCTTGTATTTATTTGTTTCACAGCTTCTCTAGCGAGCTTTGGCCACTTTCGAGCGGATGAAGAAGTAAACCACCGACCTGAAGAAGGCCAACCAGAGGATTCATGCTTTGAAGAAAGAATTGAAGCATGCCAAGGTCGATTTGACTCTATCAAAGAAGGTTGTTGTTCATGCTTGAAACGAGGCTGAAGCTGCTATTGAGGAGAAGGACAAAGCTCTGCAAGATGTAGCCGAGCTTCAAAAGGTGGCTTCCAGCGAGGTCGTCAAGAAGATTTTTGACTGTGGTTATAACCGAGCTGGGGATTCCTACGAAAAGCAAGTGACCGAGTTTGAGACCCCTTTTGACCACCCCGCTTGGAATACCCCGATCCACCAATCGAGCTTCCAGATCAACCAACGGTTTATTCTCTGATCCTCCACCTTGAGTTCAATAAAGAAGAGTATCCCAACCAGCCAGCTGAAGAGGAGGATGAGGATAATGCCATCGTGGCCTAAACCAACGAGCTCGCCCGAGGTGAAGGTGTGGGGGCCATTGGAACTGAAGGCGCGGAAGCTGAGGACGTGGAAGCTGAAGGGGAGAATACGCTTGAAGAGTAGCTTGTCCGAACACTTCTCCTGACTTTTTCTCACCCTTGTGATTGTCTGAATTTTTTGAACGACTGTTGATTCTCATGTAAAGCTATTTCGTATTTGTATAGTTATTTTATGCAATGCTCATTTTCCTCAGTTAGTTTATTATTCAGATATCAGTAGCATAGTTGCAACTTAACTTTTTCAAGCTTCTCGTGTGACAGAGTTCGAAGCTTTCTTCGAGCTTGGCTAACTCTTCTCTCAAAATTCTCTGCTAAGTGTAGTTGCGCTAACTTCGTGGGATAGAGCTCGACTAGTTCTTTACTAAATCTTTGCTAAGTATACTTGGGCAAAAGCTATCAAGCTCAGCTAACATTTCCCTCACTTTTACGAAGTGTACTTACACTGTCATCGTGGGATAGAGTTCGGAGCTCACGTCGAGCTCAGCTAACTCTACCTAAATCTTTTACCAAGTATACTTTGACAAAAGTTGCGGAATTGAGTTCGGAGCTCTCGTCAAGCTCGGCTAACATTTCCCTTAATTTTTCCAAGTATACTCACACTATCATCGTGGGATAGAGTTCGGAGCTCGCATCGAGCTTGGCTAACTCTACGTAAATCTTTGCCAAGTGTATTTATGCCCGAACCTGTTGGGACACGCGATGTGCATGGGTACTGCGACGTTCCTGTTTCTTATTGGTTTTTGGACCGCATTCAACCCGCAAAACATTGCGGTCCAGGTGCATGCTCTGTCGTTTTCGACGTTTCAGTTACATTCACTAGCCTTTGATTAGGCTACCTGTTCGTTTTCCTCATTAATCGTAGTCCGCTGGTATTCTGCCTTAATGATGGACAGTTCGTTCTCCATTTACGCTTATAAATTGAAGAGCCCCTGACATTTGCTTTTTTCATCCCAACACTTCTAACCCCTTCGAGTCCATTTCTCTGTCCAGAATTAGAGTCGATGCTTTCACAGCTTTGCCCCCTATGGGCTCTTGTTGCCGAGGTGGGTCCGAGGCAGTGGGGGTGTCTGGTGGCTGTCCTTTGGAGAATAGTGTTTGTTCTGAGTAAGGCTGAACTCGGTGCGTGATGCCTACTCGTCCTCGTTTGTCCACAAAAGTTCTGTAATGTGAAGCTTCTGTTCCCAAAAGTTCTGTAACATGAAGCTTCTTTGGTAGCTCGTCGAGGTCTTGCCGATGTTAGGTATTACAATCGAACACCTCCCCAGAAGCCACCTTTTGGATATCTTCTTGGTGACTGTTGTATACATTGTCTCAAGGCAGTCCATAAGGGTTGAGCGAGCTTGCCTACCCTTCAAGGCAACAAACTCTTCGGTAGATTATAAGCAATCTGCGGTGGTTTTGCCGGTGTTAGATATTGTATACTTTAGCCTATTTAGAGAGTGCTACTATGAAGCCTGAAGACCGTAGGTCGGAGTCGGGTCCCGGATAACATCTTGATCATCACTTCCGGGCACCTAGTTTAGGCAGTTTTGTAATTAACTGGTTTCATTCTTGTATTTGAGAAGCTTTGTATTTGAATATCTTTATAATTCGAACAACTCTGTATTTTAACATCTTTATAATTCGAACAGCTTTGTGCTTGAATAAAAAAATTTCTTGTTGCATCTCGCTTGTATCTTACTTTCTGCTTGAGAATTTTTCCTTCTGAAGGTTGTCTATTTTGTGAGTTCGAGCTCGGTTGACTCTCATTACTATTGGCCATGCTCAAACAGCATCCGAGTAATAGAGTTCGAAGCTCTTATTTAGCTCGTCTAACTCACCCCAAAACTTTCTTTTCATACTTAGTAAAAAATAATGGGAAATGTTCGGAGCTCGCTTGGAGCTCGATTAACCTTTGCCAATTTTTTACCAAGTATATTGACATTTGATGGGACATAGAACGGAGCTTGCGTAAAGCTCAGCTAACTCTTCCCTGAATTTTGCAAAGCGTAACAAATCAAAACTACTGGAATAGGTTCGGAGCTCTCTTCGAGCTCGGCTAACTCTCCCCAAGTTTCAGATAAGTATACTTTGCTAAAATTCGAATCACGTTGGATAGAGCTCGGTACTTTTTTTGAGTTCGGCTAGCCCTTTCCATATTGCATTTTGTTTAGGTAGTTTAAGCAATTATACATAATAATTTAGACAAGTAAGTTGATATAAATTTCAGCTCAGTTGGAAAAATTACATCTCAGTGGTAGTACTTTTTCAAGTTATTGGAGTTCCAAGGTCTCGGAGCTTGTTTGCCTTCGG
Organism: Actinidia polygama; assembly: GCA_030159135.1. NCBI lineage: Eukaryota > Viridiplantae > Streptophyta > Magnoliopsida > Ericales > Actinidiaceae > Actinidia > Actinidia polygama. The sequence goes on from BRYF01000007.1 coordinate 20,642,685, forward strand.
AATCTTTGAGGTAGTAAGCCCCCTTGCTGGCTAGCTTTACTATCTTATAAGTCCCTTCCCAATCTGAAGACCTTCTCATCTGCCGGGTCCTTGGTATTCCAACAACTTTCCTCAAAACGAGGTCTCCTACCGAAAATTGTCTATGTTGAACCTTTTAGTTATATGTTTTAGCTAATTGCTTCTTGTAGTCGACCATACATATTAGAGCATTTTCTCTTCTTTCGTCAGCGAGGTCAAGGTCTCGGGCTAAGACTTTTTTATTGTGACTAGCGATGTATGCTTCGGTTCGAATTATGGGCAGACCGACCTCCATCGGGATTACAACTTCGAATCCAAACGCTAGTGAGTAAGGCATTTCGTTCGTTGCTTTCAGTGGTATGGTTCAATAGGCCCAGAAAACATTTGACAGTTCCTCGACCCACTTGCCTTTGGCCTTTTCATCCCTCTTCTTGATATCATTCATGATTGTCTTGTTGGTGGCCTCGGCTTGGCCATTTCATTGTGGGTAGCTCGGCATTGAGTTGTAGAATTATATCTTCAGTTGTTCTAACAAGTTCTTAACTTTTTTCCCACGAACTGGGTTCCGTTGTCTGATACGAAAGCTCTGGGGATACCGAATTTGGACAAAATGTTTATGTGTATAAATCTGATCATATCCATCTCCTTGCTTTAGGCCAGTGGTTCGGCCTCCACCCATTTTGTGAAGTAGGCCATTGCAGTTAACAAAACCTTTTTGTTCCCCGGAGCTCAAGACATGACCCCACGATGTCCATCCCCCATTGAGCAAAGGGCCATAGACTGGTGAGAGGGGTTAAGTCCCTCGCTGGATGATGAATTAGGGGGAGAAAAACTGGCATTTGGTACACTTGTGGACGTACCCTTGGGCGTCTTTTTTCATATAAGGCCACCAATATCCCTGGGTGAGAGTTCGGTGTGCCAATGATCTTCCTCTTGAGTGTAATCCACATATGCCTTCATGGATCTCAAAAAGTACATCTTCAACCATGCTCGGGTGGATGCACAACAGGTAAGGTCCTAGATAAGATCTTTTGTACAAGTCCCTAGAATTGTGCTGCCTTTATTCGGAGTTTGTGCACCTCCCTCTATCTTCTGGTAACTTATCATGTCGCAAAAACTTTACAATGCGATTCATCCAGCTCGGTCCAAGCTCTATGCTGACCAAGGTGGATTCCTGCGGAGTTTCGTGACTTGAGGCCGAGATCAGGTCGACTGCGATGGTTTGGCCTAACTCTCCTTCAAAAACTAACACCAAGCGAGCCAGTGCGTCTGCATGTGAATTCAAATCCCTCCTTACTTGCTCAATCTTCACTGCCTTGAATTTGGTAAGAAGGCTTTTTGCCACTGCTAAATACTTAGCCATCTTGGCCCCCCGAGCTTCAAATTTTCCTGCGACTTGGTTGACCACCAACTTTGAGTCACTAAATGTGTGGAGCTTGAAAACCTTTAGCTTACTGGTAGACTGGAGTCCCGCAATGAAAGTCTCATATTTGGCTTCATTGTTTGTTGCGAGGAAATTCAGTTTGAGGTAGTGTTCAAAGGTTGCTCCATCCGGGGTTTTTAGTACTACTCCTGCTCCTGAGCCTGTGCCCAGGCTATTTCTTGCTCTATCAACAAACATTTTCCAAGTCGTGGCGGGATCGATTTGGGGTGGTTCTCAAATAACCTCTAAGACCCTTAAAACAACACTTGCGATGGTTGTTTTGGCATCTTTGGGTGGTTCTTGAATAACCTCTTGATCCCCGGGGGTTAATTGAATTTTGGAGACCTTGCTTGTGAGCTCTCCCCTTCTCCGCGTGCATAGGCAAGGAGATCTTGCTCTGGACTCACATCTCAGGGCGAGAACTCCGCCATGAAATCATCCAAGACCTGTTCTTTTATCGCTACCCTCGGCAAGAATTTTACATTTGATTGTCCGAGCTCGACATCCCATTTGTAAAGTCGATCGGATAGATCTCCCTTTGATAAAATGTTTTTGAGCAAAAACTCAATGTGTAGCGATGGGGTGTGCTTGAAAATAGTGTGTGAGTTTCTACGAAGTTAAGACCAAGGCTAGAATGAGCTTCTCCAGTGGCAAGTACCTTGTTTGGCAATTCGTGAATGTCTTGCTAACAAAGTAGATCGTGCGCTGCTATCAATTTACTTCCCTTAACAATACCGAGCTAACGGCATGCTCAGAGATAGTAAGGTAAACATACACCAACTCTCCCTCATCTAATGTGAAAAAAAGCAGCGGTTCAATTATGTATTTCTTGAATTGTTGGAGTTCGAGCTCGCACTCCGCATTCCATAAAATTTTTGTGTTTTTGCGAAAGAGTTTAAAAAATGGATAACATTTATCTGAAGACTTACTGATGAATCGATTCAGTGCTGCTGCCATCCCAATCAGTTTTTGAACCTCCTTCGCAGTCCTCGGGCTGACGAGATTGTTGATTGCTACAATTTGCTTGAGCTCACCCCGAAGGCGCACTTTGCTTGTGTCTTCTAAGTATTGTGAACACCTCGGTCAAATCCCTGATGTGGTCTGGTTCTTCTTTGCTCTTGACCATCCATGGTTCTAACCAGGATCGGCTCAAACATTTTTGTGACCATCCTCTGGTATATGGCACCAGCGTTCTTTAGTCCAAAGGGCATGATCTTGTAGCAGAACACACCTCGAGGGTGATGAATGCAGTCTTCTCCTAATCGGGCTTGTGCGTGGCTATTTGGTGGCAACCTCGGTATGCATCCAAGAAGCTCATTCGAGCATGACTCGAAGTAGAATCCACCAATTGATCTATTTTTGGAAAAGGGAAGTAATCTTTAGGACAAGATCAGTTGAGGCTTGTGAAATCCACGTACACTCTCCATTTGTCAGTCTTCTTCTTTACCACGACTGTGTTTGACAACCAGCTCGGGTAAAGAACTTCAGTTATTGCACTTGCCTCTTTCAGCTTTTCTACCTCCTCGATTACTACAACCACGTGCTCGGCTGCGGATCTCCTTCCCCGCTGTTTCATCGGTCGGGCATCAGGCAAGACATTCAATTCATGTCTGATGAAATTTGGATTAATCACAGGCATCTCATAAGGTGTACATGCCAAAACCTCGATATTAGCTTTCAGGAACTACATGATCTCAATTCTCTCTCGTTTCTCTAGGTTTGCACCGGTGAGAAAGAAACGGTATGAGCTCGGCTCATCTAGCATATCAGGTCCTCCACAACCTTAGCCTCAGGGTCCCTCCCGACATCCTCCAGTACCTCGTGATCCTGATCAATCAGCTGCACGTCTTTCATAGCCGCCTTAGTGGAGACCAAAGCGAGGTAGCATTGTTTGGCTACTACCTGATCTTCATAAAGGATTTCTTCACCTCAAGGGGTGGTAAACTTGATGACCTGATGTAATGTGGAAGCCACCCCCTTCATCCTGTACAACCAATCTCGGCCAACAATCGCATTATATAGGGAAAGAATGTCCACAGCAACAAACTCTGTCACTAACTCTTGGGATATGGCTCAGATTTTGAGGGTCATGGTTCCTAAGGGTCAGTGAAACGATGCATTGAATCCCACCAAGGGAGCTCGGGCTGGCTTTAAATCTTTCTGAGAAAGTTTAACTTGTTTAAATAAGTCATAATAGTTGTTTAAACAAGTCATAATACATTACCTCGATAGAACTTCCCGTATCCACCAAGATCCTCTTAACGTCGTAGTTATTTATTCTGAATTGGATGACCAAGGGGTCAGAATGGGGATACTGTAACCTCTTTAGGTTAGCCTTTGTGAATGTGGTGCTCCCTGGTTTAGATGTTGCTTGCCTCAACTTCTTAACCGGCGATTGGATGAGAAGACCTCGTGCATTTATTTTATCATTCAAATCTCTCCCTAGATCCTATTCCCAAGATCTGGGCAAGAATAGTGCCCAAGGGTAGATCCTCCTCCATTCCATGGCTTTGTCTGTCTCGTCTTCACCTCGATCAAATCTCAGATTGGGTCTGACCTCGGCCTTCTCTGCTCGAGTTTTTTCCTCATCAACAAACTCCTTCAAGTGTCCTTCTCGGACCAGCTGGTCCAGAAAAGCCTTTATGGCCCAAAAAATTTATGTCTTGTGTCCCTTCTCGTCATGGTAGGAACACTTCCAACACTGATTGCGTCTCTTGGGATCTCCTCCCATGGGTTCAGGCTTTCTGAAGTACGGTTTGTCTCGGATCCGGGTGAGGAGTTTGTAGATTGGTTCTTTAAAAACCATATTGATACCCTGTCTTACCCGGTTCTCATAGTCAATCGAGCTCTGCTTCCGCTTTTGAACGGGCCTCCCCCACGGGTGCTATTCTTGTGGCATTTTCTACTTGTTTGACGTCGTCCTCCAACCCGGCGAACATCTCGACCCGAGACATGAGGTCCCGGATGTTGGTTGGAGGGTTGAGCGCCAAGTTATCCCAGAGTCTCTCCCTAGGAACAAACCCGAGCTTGTAGCTCGCCACTATCAACTCCTCGGAGCACTCTTCTATCTCATTGTACGTCTCAAATAGCGCTTTATTTAATTCCTAATCAACTCGTTCTTACCCTTCCTTAGTGTCAAGAGTGAGTCGACACCCTTCGGCGCTTTTGTGTTTATAACAAACTGAACCATGAACGACTCAGTGAGCTGATGGAAGCTTTCAATCGATCCTGTGGGTAGCTTGTCAAACCATTTCAGCCTGAGGTCCCCAAGCTTGATGGAAATACCCGACACATCAGGGCATCCATG
>BRYF01000007.1:20672432-20674932 GCA_030159135.1 Actinidia polygama
AAACTTTTAAGGACATAATAGATCCAATTAATTATTCAGGGGCCAAATGAATAAAATTCTGATAATTTAGGAGATAAAAGTGTTGATAAACCCTAGATATGCAAGTTGCAACTATGATGGTTTTGGTTAGCGCTTGTTTTGAAAATTGTACTGTCGAGCAAATCGGAAAAAAAAAAAGGATTACGGGTTATTAGTTTAACCGTTATTGATCGGTGATGTCATAATTATGTTATAAATTTATTTATTAATAATAATAAAATATGTCTTATTTTTTTACACTAGTTTTTATACATAAAACCTAAAATTTTGAAATTAAAACATAAAATTTTTCTTAAAATAGTGAACCGGACGGTTCAATCACCGGTTCAACAGGTTGGGTCACGGTTCAACCGCGGCTTTTACTGGTTTTGACTGAATTTTGACCAAAACGGTTTTATAGAGCTAACCGAACCGTTTTTTCAACCGATTCGCAACAGTTGAACTGATTGATTCAACCCGGGTTTTGAAACCACGAGCAGGATGACAAGTGAGAATAATAGTGGGGCCACTGTAGTGGGGCCACTCAAAGTAGCAAACAAATTCTAAAAAAAATATGGCAAACGAGCGGCGGATCTTACATGATTTTAGATCTTACCATATGAATATGCACCGAAATCTATTGTATAAAATGTGCTGTTGTTATCAAAACTATTATAAATTTTTTTTATCAAAACTCTTGATACTATCTTCAATAATAGAGTAGAGCAATACACTGTTGGGCTGTCAAATTATACGAAAATTATATGAAGGCTGTGTACAAACTCTCTCTCTTTTGAAAAATGCAATTTTGCTCATTTTTTGAAAAATGCTATACCAGTTACGTAAGAGAAATTATTCAGTACTCATAGAGCATTGTTCCTTCTCTTATATAAAATGTAAGTCTCATTGCACTAAATAATTTCTCCTTATCTGAATATAGTGTGCAAACATTTCTTTTCTCTTTCAAAAAATTAGAACGTTTTCACTTGTATAGTTGTATTGTATTTAGATCAAGTATTTAGGTAGAGAATTACTGGAAAAAAAAGTTTAAAAAAATGATTAAATCTGAACAATTGAATCATTAGGGGTTTCATTTCTTTTTTGAGAAAATTATATAATAAACCCCAGAGTTTGATTTGTTTCCCAAATCAAAACCCATATTTTTTATTTTTTCAATTTAAATCCTTATATTACAAACTTGCATCAATCCAAACCAACCGTCAATCTTAACAATTTTTTATATTACACATGGCAATCTGTCATTCGCTTACTCAATTTGATGCAAAGTTATACTTTGCACTTACCACACATAATCAAAAGCAAACTTTTATAAAAAAATTCATATGTATCATAAAATTCACGAATCACAACCATCCGTTAGTGAGGTTATCGTTCACTGTAATGGTTGATTGACAAAATTCAATCCACCTTATTTTAGCATTTGATAACAGAGATGGAACGGTTTAGGGTTTGGGGATTGAAATTGCAAAAATTAAAAATTTGGGATTTGATTTGGGAAACTGATCAAAACTCTATGGTCTATTATATAAGTTTCCCTTTTTTTTTTTTTCTTCCAAACATGGACTTAAAGAAAAGAAAAGAGAAATACAGATTTCACAACATAGATTCATCACACTTGCTTGATAAACAATTTTGAAAGTTTATGGACGAAAGCCCAAGTAAAGGTCCGGTACCCCAACTTATTTCATCACACTTGATAAACAATTTGGAAAACTTTCACCAATGGTCCTGTAGTTTAATAAAAGTTTTATTTTGGACCTTATAATTCTAATTTAAACAATTATAACCCTGAAGATTTAATTTGCTTTCATTGTGGTCCTACGTCAATACCCGTTAAGAATTTGAGAAGAAAATGATTATGTAAAGCTCAAGTGGCCCTTTTTAAAAAGTAATTTTACTACTAATGATCCTCATAGTTTTGCCAAGTGGCCCTTTTTAAAGCTCAAGTGGCCCTTTAAATTGAAGGGTGCTGATTCTTTAGATTTAAATTGTAAAGAACAAAGAGAAATTTTGATAAAACTACAGGAACTATTGGTGAATTCTAGATAATATTTTCATGTTAAGCCTACATGTTTATGATTAATATGGATCCGATCTGTTTGGCATGTTAGGAAATATTACCTAATTGTGGATACGATTTTCTTGTTAAGACGATATGTTAGGAAATATTAATCTGTTTGGCATGTTAGGAAATATTACCTAATTTTGAATTGTATTGTGCAATTTAAGCATTTTGAGTCTCATTTGAATATTTTATGTCTATTTTAATGATCCAAATTATTTATATTAGTTATTTATCCAAGAAAAAAAATCCCAAATGGTGTGTTTGTGAAAAAAATGGAATGGAGTCACTAGTCAGTTCCCTTTAAAAGATGGGACCAAGAGGGGTATGCATGGGGAGATGAGATCTTGATGGGAATTGATCGGTCCCATGCCCACAACGTTGATCCAAATCGTTCAT
>BRYF01000007.1:20687432-20689932 GCA_030159135.1 Actinidia polygama
TGTAAAAGAGGAATAAGATTCGTTACTTTTTAACAACGCTACTTAGATTCCTGTAACTCTGTTGGTCATCTTCTTTTGGGTTAATTACATAGGCACTCCTCATTTGTTACTATTGTTTACTTAGCCCCTCTTGTTTTTAAAACCGATAGGCGTAACCCCCTCATCTAGCACCCCTTGTGTTAGATTTCTGTCAATTATGTTATAAGGAAAAATGTCAAACTCACATAAAATAGCTTCATTATGACGAAATGACCCTTCGGCCTTCTCGCCTACATGGAAACCTAATCTCTTATAATTAAAAATCAAACCCAAAAGACGCTGCAGCTCTATAGATTTGAGAGAGAGAGAGAGAGAGAGAGGAAAGCATAATGTGAAATTAGCCCAACTGCCCAATAGATGGCTTTTTACTAATATTTCGATACTAGAATGGTCGTTTACTCTTATCCATCAATAGAGTTAGGATTTTTTTAATTTTGAATAGAAGAGGACGGGGTCATTCTATAGAGTTTTAAAGATAAAGGGGACTAAAGTAAAATCTTAATAACGAGGGAGTGTCTATGCGGAAAATGCTAGGTTTATACATTTTTTTTATAACTTTTATACAACAAATGCAAAACGACGTCGTTTTTAACGACAACGTCGTTCTACTTATCCTTTCGCGTTTTGCCTTTAAATATAACGACGTCGTTTTTCATTTATTCGTACAAAACAACGTCGTTTTGACTTTGTTGTACAAAAGTTGTACAACAAAGTGTGTAAATCTAGCATTTTCCGTGTCTATGCAGGTAACCCTTTAATTTTGTATTGATGAATGGATAACTTAAGGGTGATTCTGTTTGGACGGGAAGGAATTTCTGTCCACTCTCGTTTTGTAAATTGGTTAAATTTTACTGATTTTCCTTTAGGTTTTTAACAAGTACAATTACTCCTCCATAATTTTTAAAATAGTATTATTTTTTTTAAATTTGAAATTGTTATGAAGCTACTAGAGCTAAATTGTTGACATAAATAACAAGATTGTTCTTAAATTTAAATATTTAAAGTTTATTTTATTAATGTAAAAATTAAAATGAATAAATTTTTTTTTTCAAAACACCATTCATTTGTAAACTATTATATTTTATCTTTTATCAATAAAAAAATTAAAAAATTGATCTAAATTCTTGACTTTTTAAGTAATCCTAATCAAAGTTTACTTAAAAAATAAATCCTTGTTATTCAATTTCATTACAAAAATAAGGTCTATCTTGAGAAAAAAAAATATGAAAGCTAAAAAATAAGAACACTCTTCCCATATTTATCAAGAAATTAGATCAAGAGGAAATTTTGACAATAATTTTAAAAATAAGCAATATCAATGTTATTTTAAAAAATACAAGAAATGTGGTTGTATTTGTTAGAAACTTTAAAGGATGTGATTGAAATTTATCAAAATAAAAAAATGGGACTAAAGACAAACTTTTTAGGCCCAAAAGGCTTAATTTTTTAAACACCCTTTACCTATTTGTCTTGCACCACTTTCACCCCTCACAAAAAAATAAATTAGTTATACTTCCTCAATTATCAATTATTAAACTGCATCACTTTGACCTCTTCCGCAATCCATCCACGAGAAATATAGATAAAAATTGGTCACATCGCTTGCATGAGCACCAATTATGCTAACAATATCGTTCTTTTTATGGAGAAAAAGAACTCGGTATTTATATATAGTTGCATATCACTTGGGTTGCAATGAGGTTCATGCTCTCCGTTAAAATTGACATTTCATGCTTTTCTTTTTTTAGTATTTTTATCTACTAAATGAAGGTTACAATTGACATTTTATACTTTTCGTTAATGACTTATTTTTAAACCCTCCTATTACATGTCAAAAGTTTTTTTAAAAAATATTCTTATTTTTTAAATTATTTTGGAAAATAACGTTCATTAAAATCACTTGAGAAATGTCGCTACTCCGCATTTTTGAAAGACGTTTGAGTATTATTTTAATGCATTACTCATTACCGTAACTTAATGCATAATGCTTGAGACACTGTTGACTTAATCGATTAGGAAAATGTCATATTTGTAAGAGCATAAAATAAACGACTATAAGTTTGGGCCCCACTAAGGCAAGAGCTACCTTCGGGAGAAACACTAAGGAGCAAGGTAAGGGAGATGATGTGCATTGGAGTTCGGTCGAAACACCACTATGTACTGATATCGTTCGGACTAAGAGTTTGCATCACATCCTAGATATCGTTGTATAGTAAACTCGGTGGAATGACCGTGCCAAAAGTTGGCCAAGGGACAACAGTCGGCGGCAATCCAGAGGTATGTTAAGTGACAGAGGATAACTTGCACGACAAAGTTTTCTCTGACATCCCCCATGCCTAGAACAAGACATATATGGTATGGAGACGTGCTATCAGCAAAGTCTCAAAAACATGGTTGGGTTAGTCACCTACTTATTGACATGACAATTGGTGTGTCGAGATACGAAAGCATATAAGGGGAA